>JAJHSJ010000010.1:29445869-29644539 GCA_021015155.1 Magnolia officinalis | reverse complement strand
TGTGCCCACCGATATGTGGTTCACAAATCCAGCCCATCCATTGTGTGTTTCCCACTTGGCTGACGAGTCAGACCAAGTTTCAGTTGCATCCAAAACTCAAATGAGCCCTAGCAAATGCTTTTATATGTTGCTTTTATATGTTCTAGTCATGTCTTCACATGAGTTTAGACATACACACGTGTGTGTGTGTGTATGTGTGTGTGTGTGTGTGTGTGTGTGTGTGTGTGGGAAAAGGTTTTACATGGTCGAGCTCATGGGAACTCCCCCTGAGGTCGAGTTGTGTGGGCCCCACTATGATTTATGTCGAACATCAACACCGTGCATTTGATGGTCCCCTTTAAATTATGGGATATCCCAAAACTCAGTTGTATATGGTACTTAGGTGGGCCAATATCTAAAATCATGTGAAGACATGCCTAAAACATATAAAAATACTTGGTGGGGCCCACCTGAAATTTGAATGCGTCTGAAACTTGGTCTGACCCCTCATCCAAGTGGGACACACATGATGGATGGGTTGGATTTGTGAACTACATCTCAGTGGGCCTAGAAAATGATTATGAATGTTTTAATGGAGGGTAACTGTAACGCCCCGAAAATTGAGGGTCGAGCAAAGGCTCAACTCCCGAGATCCGTCGCATCACTTATGCAACATAGATAATGATGATTAAATGTTGTCCGTATTAGTGCATTAAACATGAATGGGATTACTCTAAATCAACATATCATACTCCAGAGACGATTAAATTAAGCAAGCGGAAGACTATGATAGATATATAAAGTTTATAAGTGGTTATAAACTCTCAGAGTATGATCATGTCACCAGGTTGAATATATACATGTTTGTTCCAAAATATACAAAATGACAAAGTGCAGTGTCCAACTAATTCATATCCCTGTAATCTCGTTAATCAGTACATGGTTTACATAGACCCGCCTGATAGCTGCATATAGGAGAACTCCTCTTCATCATCATAAAGGTCTGGCTCCGCTTCTTAAGCCTCGCCATCATCTGCAACTAAAACAAAATCTGGTTGGTGTTTCAAAGCACCATCCCAGTGTGAGAGTGAGTGATCAACTCAGTGGAGCTATAACACAAAGGTTAAAATGTTATCAATTCAGTCAAGCAGTAATGATAAAGCAATACAACAAGTATTTCCTAACTACTCTGCTTAATGCAAGAATGATATGCTATAATGATGCATGCCCTCGTCTGCACTCCCTCAGCAATATCATTTCACTATCGCGCATGCAACACTTCCACTAAATATGCGCTTCCTCACCAAAGCACATGCAATGCGGTGCATGGTCGTGTTAGCCAAGTTATTAATTAGACTTATTTATACAATAGATTTGGGAAGCTAAGGTACCTCCCTTTATATCATTTACCCAAACAATGATCCATCTAGGGTTGTCAATCCTAATTAATCACATACGATAGGCAAATTATAGAGCAACATCACCCCTGATTTCAAAAGCAGTGGATAGGCAAGTTCAGGTCGCTACGGAGAGGCTTGTTACCTCAGCGTAGGCCTAGTTTATACTCGAGGTCAATACGAGAGGCTCGTCACCTGATCGTATGCCAACAACTCGAATACAGTGTCCCATACATCATCATATTCGGCTCACAAGTTTGGGTTGCTCACTGGTCACTACGGGGAGGTTCGTCACCCCAACATAGGCCGACAGCTCGACCACGGTGTCTCATGCCACCATGCCCGGCTCATGAGTCTTAGCGGATGGTGGTACCAAGGTTAAACAGGCTTTACATTGGTAAGTGGTACCATAGATTTAAGCAATAGCGTACATACATGGTAAACACACATTAGGCCAATCAGGTTACTTGACAAGTTCGATTGGTACGAGCGCACGCTAAATTAATCGACATGGGGCGCATAGGCACTCCTCGTGGCCTAACCACTGTCGATAATCACCGTACGACTGATATTCAACGAACGTATCCGTGTGACGAACTAATTCGGCCACTCGATCGGAAACCATTATCGATTACCTAGACTACATATTAGTCCCAATCATGCTCAAATACAATAGGCATTCATAAGTGATACTCAAAACATCATTTAACAATCAATTCAAATATAAATCTCATTTGAGCATTTTAACAAACACATAGTGCACATGTTATCATACATAGGCATTTCATCCATAAATCACGTATTAGCAAGATAGGTTACATGAAGGAAATTGTAACTATAGATAAGGTAATTGAGAATCCTATCTCAACACCCTTATTAAATACATTTCAACAAGCAATTTCTCATTTAGACATTTTATCAAACACTTAGATTACACATTTCAACATACATGAAGTAAACAAGTTATAACAGATATTAGGGCAAATCCTTTCACAAAGGAGTTGTCATACATACAAAAATCAAGTATTTTTAATTAATAATCATGGAAAGCACAAATCATAATTTCATATTCATTTAAACATTTCAAAAAACACATGGAATGCATTACATATGTACATAGTTCACACGTATGCATAATTTATCGAATACATCGTAACTAAGATCATATGGCAGCAATCAAGTCAGACATAAATCATTGTCGACATTGAAAGCATTGAAAACCATAACCTAAAACAAATTAGGGTTATGATTTCTTACCCAAAAACGGATTTAGATTCGATGGTGTAGTGACACGGGAGAGATGATTCGGCACGTGGAGTTGTGGGAAAGAATCCCAGCAACAAACCACAGATCTCTCACACTCCTCACTCTTTCCTCCTCTTTTCTCTCTTCTCTCTCTTAGGGTTTTAGGAAATTCGTATGGAATGAAAGAGGGGTGGGTTTAGGGCATTATATAGGCCAAGAAGTGATGTCAATTGCCCCAACAATTGGTATACTTAGGATATAGCCAATGAGTGGTTGTTTCAGACCAACGGAGCTCATCTGGAGGTCCATTGCTCGCATACAGTCTGAAAAAAGTTCCCTGACAATAGATCTATGCCACGTTAAGGTTTCGGTCCAATCAGATTAGTAGATCGATCATGGAGGACCCGTTTCAGTTCAACGATCATCATCACTCGATCAGGGCCACAAGTGTACCAATGGGTGTGGGGAAATTTCTCTAATCCAAGGGTGTAGTTGGGTCAGAATCTGACGGTCTAAAATCTTAAATTTGGCCCGCAGGCGAAAACCAACAACACCAATTGAGTTAATTTTGTAAAGATATTCGCGTTTTTTAAAAATTAGATATTACTCCAGTTTTTCTTCTTAGGCTCAAGTTGTGCGTTTCTAGATATTATTTGGACTCAATTCCCGCGATGGTTGTCAAGCCCAGTAAGGTGGTCATAACCTTATAGTTGAAATAGCAGTGAAGACCGCTTGAGTTGAAGTCTGAATATGCCAATATGTCCTAGAGGGGGGTGAATAGGACTTTTAAAAGTTTTTATGATTTATTTAAAATCCTATCACACTAATCCTAACAACAGACATATATTAAGATTACTCAAAAACAACTCTACTGGCTTCCAAGCCCGGTAGAGGATCTAATCACAAAGTATGAAAGAAGTAAACAGTTATACAAACTGTTTTATGATGGATATGACTGTGTAAGTGTGTGAGGTGTGATCTCAGGTATATGAATATGAAAGCATTGATATAGAACACACACATAAAAGAATAGCAATTGCAAACACAGTCATTTTATAGTGGTTCGACTACTTGTCCACTCCACTCCCGGCTGCCGCACTCAACCCTTTGAGTGTACTGGATTTCACTAAGGAGGTTTCCCAGGGTTCACCTCAAACCTAAGGTTTTAAATCAGGTTCACCTTTAACCTTTACACAGAGGTTTCTACACAGTTGACCTCAAACCCTAAGGTTTTACCAAGTTCACCTAAAACCTAGAGTTTTACTGGTTCACTCCAAACTAGATGTTTATGCTCTCCACAGAGCAAGGGTCCACACAACACACCCACCACGTACACTTCCACCGGAGGCTAAAGATATTCCATAAGACCTTAACGGAGGTTTTAAGCTATTCACCTCAAACCCAGAGTTTTACTAGTTTACTCCTAACCTAAGGTTTTACACGGTTCACCTCAAACCTAGAGTTTTACAGGTTCACTCCAAACCTAAAGTTTTACATGGTTCACCTCAAACCCAGAGTTTTATAGGTTCACTCCTAACCTAAGGTTTTACACGGTTCACCTCAAACCCAGAGTTTTACAGGTTCACTCCTAACCAGATGTTTATGCTCTCCATAGAGCAAGGGTCCACACAACACACCCACCACGTACACTCCCGCCGGAGGCCTCCTTGAGGACTTCAAAGGGTGAGAACCACTTAAGACCAAGACCTAGAAAGGAATGATCACAAGTGTCCTTTGGACTCTAGATACTTACAGATAAGTTGATGAGTCCCGTTAAGCACAATGCCAAAGATCTCCTCCTCCTTGTTGACGAAGAGTCTTCAGCTCCCTTAATCCGCAACGCAAGATGATATACCAATGCTCGGCTTCGGGTTGGGTCAAGGGTGAGATGAAATCCTACTCTTTAAAGATTTTTCTGTAAGGAAGATAGAGTAGTTCCTCTCATATGCATTCAAGGCATCCTAGCTTAATGATTTGCCATTAAGGTGGTAGCTGGAGGATCCTTGAATGTGGAAGTTCATTCTCCAATCCACTCTATTGAATATCAATGGTGAGAGTGGATTGGAGGATGAACTCCCTTGAGAGAAAGGGCTTTAGATATAGGATATAAGTTGAAACACTCAAAAGCACTCTCTACTTTCTCTACCAGTAATGAAGACAAGTCTCTCTTTAAATGGGCAAAAGGTTCCAACGGATATAAAACGGTCACATTTATGACAGAGTTTGATATCATTGAGCATGATCGATATCATCGAGCGTATACTCTCGATGGGATTGACTGTCCGCTCGATAACACAAACTCAATGTCATACACTTTTGAAACCTTTTGCCAACTGGTCGATGGGATCTATACTGGTATCTATGTCATCGGATTTCGAACTCCGATTCCATCGATACTGGGATCGATCTATCGACACATGAAATACAAGAGAGACTAGCCTTGAAATATTTTAGGTTCTTAAGATATGATCAGGGAACAATCGATGTCATTAGAATTTGTATATCGATGGTATCAAAGGTCGTGTCGATGGGATCGATAAATCGAATAGATTTACCAATAAGCTCACTGGACAGTTTGTGTCCAAATTCGATACAATCGACTCTCCCTCGATATCATTGACATATGAATATCGATTTCCTCGAATGGCCCCAGATCAAAGATAAAAACACCCTGAAATATGTGCTAGAAGAAATGCGCGCCCAAGGTCGATATCATCGATGGGCTTCCGATCTTATCGATATTTGATTTTAGATCATATCGGAAGCGTATCGATATATCGAAGGACCTTCATGATTTTCCTATAAAAACAGGGGCGCCGAAAATCTGCCTATCGATAATATCGAGCCACCTTCGATAGGCTCGAGATTTGAATATCGATGATATCGAGTATTACTTCGATATATCGATAAATCGTCCAGATAAGTGTGTGATTGCTGGACACTTTTTGTCCTCATTCGATTGTATCAATTGAGATTTCGAGGACATCGACAGAGCAGGTCGATCATATCGAGGGTGCTTCGATAAAATCGACAAGGCAAGAAAAACTTAGAGATTTTCTTATTTTGAAAAGAAGTTTTCTCATCATAAAACCCTATGATTTCTAACTTGTTTTAAAGGGTTTTATTTACCTGGTGTTTTGGGGTATGGGATGTGAGGCTATGATTTACCTATTGCGAGCTTCAACACATCCAGTTGAGGTAGTTGCATGAGATGATCTTCTTATGAGGCTCAGCAGTCCGACCGACCCAATATACACGGTAATTGACAAACCAGGGCACTAGCTGGTGCACTTTCAATCTCCCCCTTTGTCAATTACGTGACAAAATACCCAAAACATCCTAGAATATTCTAGACACACCCTAAATTGTGTGTACAAGCATTTACACAATTTTACAATATCTAGCCCATGTACACAACCAGTAGCTGCTCCCCCTTACTTCAAAACTCCCCCTTTCTTGTTGCAGTAGCTCCCCCTAAGACCTGTAACACAATTATATATACAATTTTCCGCTCGGGCGCTCGGGGTGTTTTGAACAGTTCTCCCCCTTTTTGTTAGTCATTGACAAAGATATAGCAAGTGATATTGACTGAAGAGTGAATTGCATGGGAGAACCGAACAGGCAGAAGCAGATCAATTGATGTATAATAGTTAACTCAATTCAATCAAACATCAATTTCAGAGTTTATGAATGCATACAGATACAATATTCATTTAAGGACAACATATGCAATCCATAGCAGATCAGATAGTGATACACATGCTTACCATATCAGAAACTTGATAAACCAGGGGATCATAAAACATAATTATGGCAGTAAAGATAAGAATTATACTCAGCCATATGCAAATTTATCTACTATCCAAAACACATACTGCCACAGACAACAATAGATTATCAGGTATCTCCTAACAGAAGAAATATTTTCAGCCCAACCATTGGAAAGAACCACCGGTTATCATCGTGCATTCCCAAGTATCTTCTCCCCATATGAACATCATATAGTATATTGAGAATGTATGGAGAGAGCTTGTTGCCAGAAACTTCACATGGATAGACATTTGTACTTAAGATGCTGTGAAGAGCTTTGTAGGCAGAATTGAGATGCTTAACATGAATAACATTTTTTGTATTTCTAGGAATTGTAGCACCATTTCATAAAAGCTCGAGTAACTTCTCCCCATACTTCAAGATTGTTCATATTTCGTTCTGATACAGATATCCTAGTAGCTTCTACACTAACCAGACGACTTATCAATCTAGGGGTGATGTCCTCAGTTCGATATATCACAGCGACTGAAATGAGAGGAGGATCCTTTTCAACATTGTAGATTAAGCTGAGGAACTGATGCACCTGGAATCCTCTTCCAAAATTCAGGATATTTCTCCACCCAATTTGTTCGAGGACATTGATGATCCCAAAAGATTCAATGCATTTCCTATGAATGAAGAAGAGGTAGTTGCATGCTGCTTACCTTTCTTATTCTCAATTGAAGTGCTTTGAAGGTTGTATGTCAACATTTCTACCAGGAGAGCATTCTCCTTTTTGAGCATTTCTAATCCAACAATAGTCCCATACACCATTGCTTTAGAGGTTCTTCCCTCTCCAGATGTGACCACCCCATCGTCAAGATTTGAATAATTTGCGAGAAGGGATTTGTCACCTGTTACATGTTTTGAACAACCGCTATCTAGGAACCCCTTAGCACTATTGCCGGTTCTTGAAAACGAGTGAGTCACAAGGCAATTTCTTTTGTTTTTCACTACCCATTTTGTGAAGGTTCTTCTTGAAGACGCAATTTTCACTTCACTATGGGTTTGTCTGGGCACATTTGGTAACTAAATCACATTCCCTTGATTGATCAATAGTTCATCCATTCTCTTTGTCATTCTTGGTAGAGACTTTTCTCCTGCCATGTACCTTGGTGGACTCTTGACATCTTGCATTGTTTTTGAGTCGAGTCCTTCTAGGTGACAGGCATTCAAATTTATCATGACCAGAGTCTCCTCATGGATGACAAATAAAAGTAGCTTTTGTTTTACTTTCTGATGCAGCTGATTTTTCAAACATTTATGCTGCATTTTTGGATATTGATTTGAATTAGTCATATCCTAATCCACTCTTATCTCTCCCAGGTCTTCCCATCCCTAAAAGTTTTTCTAATTTTTCACTATTCTGGGAAATTTTATAATTTTCTTCAGCAGATTTTTTGTATTTCTCTACATCAAACATGAGTGTGTGATTTTCATTCTTTAAATGCTCATTTTCATCTCTTAATGGTTCAATCTGTTTAGTAAGTTTCAATGATTCAGATTTAAGGGACAGATTGATTCTTTCTAGTTTATCATTTTCAAAGTGGTATTGCTGTAGATTATTAATCAAGTGTATTGATTTCCAATGTTTTGCCTAGATCTAATTGCAGCAATTTTTATTTTATTTTTCTTCCTTTATTCCAAGTCTTTTAAGGATATTGATGCTATGGATATAGAGTTGATTATAGGCATCATGCAGTTTATCCTTTTCTTCTTCTTCTTTCTCTGTTCCCTCATTATCAGATGGAAATGATTCAGTGGCTTAAGGATCTTCGGTTTTCTCAATTCTCGTGGGAATGATGAAGGTTGTGGAGACCATAAGAATTTTCAAGGATTTTCTATCTCCATTACTCTCTGAGTCACTATATTCAGAATTTGACTCTTCAGTATCATCCCATGTGGCTGCCATTACCTTTCCCTTGGTTTGTCTATTTGGACATTCAGTAGACAGATGTTCAAACTTTCGACAGGTATAACATATGGTTCCTTGGTCTTTTTACCAGATTTACCTGTAGAATGTTTGTTGTCCAGCTATCTTCCGTTAAATGGTCGACCATGATTTCTATGAAAGAACTTTCTGAACCGTTGAGCTAACAAAGCCACTTCCTCATCTTCATTTTCCCTTTCACTTTCATCTTCCTCATTTAAAGTATTCTTTGAAGTTTTGAGGACAGTTGTTTTGGATTTAGGGATTTGTTTGAATGTAGTTCAAAAGTTTGTAGGGAACCTACTAGTTCTTCTACTTTCATTTCATCTATGTTCCTACACTCCCCAATTGTTGTAACCTTGGGATTAAATCGTTCCGGTAGGGATCTTAGAATTTTCCTACAAATTTTCGGTACCGAAACTTTCTCTCCCAATCCACCCATGGAGTTGCAAATAATATTCAGCTTTGTAAAGAACTCCATAAATGTCTCATGCTCCTCCATTCTAAGACTTTCGAACTGTGATGTCAATAGTTGAAGTTTGGACCTCTGCACAGTACTTGTGCCTTCATGGGTTGTTTCCAATAAATCCCATGCTTCTTTTGATGTCCCACACATTCTAATTTGATTGAAAATATCCTGAGACACGGCACAGTAGATAGCATTCATAGCCTTGGCTTCAGATGTTTGCCTTTCTTTGTCGAATGCTGTCCACTTTTATTTGGGTTTGGGCTTTGTGATTATTGTGCCACTATCAAGTACAATTTGTTCAGTACGTGGCACATATCTGCTTTCAACTATATCCCAAACGTCATGATCCAAAGATCTTAAAAAGTAGTACATTCGAGCCTTCCAGTATGCATAATTTGAGCCGTCAAATACTGGATGTCGGGTGACTGATGAGCCCTCTCCTTTGGCCATATTCCCAACTTCAGTCAAGATCACTATTTAGGCGGTGAAGCCCTTGAAGAGAGACCTGCTCTGATACCAATTGAAATAGCGGTGAAGACCGCTTGAGTTGAAGTCCGAATATGCCAATATGTCCAAGAGGGGGGTGAATAGGACTTTTAAAAGTTTTTATGATTTATTTAAAATCCTATACACTAATCCTAACAACAGACATATATTATGATTACTCAAAAACAACTCTACTGGCTTCCAAGCCCGGTAGAGGATACAATCCCAAAGTATGAAAGAAGTAAATAGTTATACAAACTAGTTTATGATGGATATGACTGTGTAAGTGTGTGAGGTGTGATCTCAGGTATATGAATATGAAAGCATTGACATAGAACACACACATAGAAGAATAGCAATCGCAAACACAGTCATTTTATAGTGGTTCGACTACTTGTCTACTCCACTCCCGACTGCCGCACTCAACCCTTTGAGTGTACTGGATTTCACTAAGGAGGTTTCCTAAGGTTCACCTCAAACCTAAGGTTTTAAATCAGGTTCACCTTCAACCTTTACACGGAGGTTTCTACACGGTTGACCTCAAACCCTAAGGTTTTTCCAAGTTCACCTAAAACCTAGAGTTTTACTGGTTCACTCCAAACCAGATGTTTATGCTCTCCACAGAGCAAGGGTCCACACAATGTACCCACCACGTACACTCCCGCCGGAGGCTAAGGATCTTCCATAAGACCATAACTGAGGTTTTACGTGGTTCACATCAAACCCAGAGTTTTACTCGTTCACTCCTAACCTAAGGTTTTACACAGTTCACCTCAAACCCAGAGTTTTAGAGGTTCACTCCTAACCTAACGTTTTACACGGTTCACCTCAAACCCAGAGTTTTACAGGTTCACTCCTAGCCAGATGTTTATGCTCTCCATAGAGCATGGGTCCACACAACGTACCCACCACGTACACTGTCGCCGGAGGCCTCCTTGAGTACTTCAAATGGTGAGAACCACTTAAGACCAAGACCTAGAAAGGAATGATCACAAGTGTCCTCTGGATCTAGATACTTACAGATAAGTTGATGAGTCCTGTTAAGCACAATGCCAAAGATCTCCTCCTCCTTGTTGACGAAGAGTCTTCAGTTCCCTTGATCCGCAACGCAAGATGATATACCAATGCTCGGCTTCGGGTTGGGTCAAGGGTGAGATGGAATCCTACTCTTTAAAGATTTTCCAACAAGGAAGATAGAGTAGTTCCTCTCTTATGCATTCAAGGCATCTCAGCTTAATGATTTGCCATTAAGGTGGTAACTTGTAACGCCCTGAAATTCTGGGGTCGAGTATGAACTCAACTCCCGAGTTCCAATGCATCACTTATGCAACATACACAATGATGGTTAAATGTTATCTGAGTTAGAACAATAAATATGAATGAGATTATACCAAAACAGTAATTCATACTCCAGTTCAATTGTATAAAGGCAAGCGGAAGACTGAAATTGTATATTTAAAGTATGTAAAGAACAAAATTTCCATGAACACCAGAGTATGAACACTAACTGAGTACCCATATACATGTAATGTTTTTGAGTCAAAAATCAAAGTACAATCTACAAAATGAGTCCTGAAATCCCCGCGATGCAGTCGGCCTAAGCAAAGCCGTCAGAGTACTGCATAAATGAGAACTCATCCTGGTCCTCATCGAAATCGGGCTCCGGCTCCTGAACCGACGCACCGTCTATACCTGCGACAGAGTCTAGTTGGTGTTGCAAACACCGTCCCGTAACGTGGGAGTGAGTAGCTAACTCAGTGGAACAATAAAGCATAGGTTAACATGTTATCAATTCAATCAAGCAGTAATGATAAAGCAGTACAAATCAATCAATTCTAACTACTCTTGTTAAGTGCGAGAATGAAACGACATGATGATGTATGCCCTTGCCAAACCACCCTCATGCGACATCATCTTACATTCGCGAATGCATAACTCCCTCAGTGCTCCACATCTACAAGGCACATGCGGTGAAATGATGCCCATGATTTCCGAGTTGTTATTAGTCTGTTTCAAACAACAGTATTGGGAAATTAAGGTACCTCACTTGTATCATTCCCAAACATGATCCATTCTAGGGTCGTCAATCCTAGTTAATCTCATACGATATTATGGTTTGAAAGGCATAGCGAAGGCATCACAAAGGGCTCGTCACCCATCAGCGTGGATACAGATCTCACCGTATGCGGCTCAATTGCTGGCCGTCAGCTCGAGTACAGGTCTCACCGTACTTGGCTCAATCACTAGCCGTCAGCTCGAGTACAGGTCTCACCGTACTCGGCTCAACTCATACTTTAGTTGCTGTGAAAGACTCGTCGCCAATCACAGACCCTTGGAGTATACTCGAAGATACTACAGAGGACTCGTCGCCCGTCAGCACGAGTACAGGTCTCACCATACTCGGCTCTCGTCGTAAGTATCGACAGCTTGAATACAGTGTCCCATACCACCGTATTCGGCTCACGAGTTTGGGTTGCTCAATGGTCACTATGGGGAGGCATTGGCCCCAGCATAGGCCCACAGCTCGGCCACGGTGTCCCATACCACCATGTCCGGCTCATGAGTCTTAGCGGATCAAGGTACTATTGTTAACGGGATTGCCACTGGTAAGTTTGGTACCCTAGGTTCAAACAGAAATGACCAAACATGGTGAACACTCATCCGACATATCGGGTTACTTGGCGAGCCTAACTAGCTCGAGCGCACAACAAGTTGGGCGATATGGAGCGCAAAAGCACTCTGTGTGGCCAACCACTATCGCCAACCGAAGTACGACTTGGGTTCGTCAGACACGTCCCTTGTGGCGACATGAATCTCAACCACAATCTCAAGTCTGGTACCGAATGTCTGGACTATAGACATAGTCCCAAACTCAAACAGTTCTTATCAATAGCATGTGGAGTAAAGCATGATAACAAAGTAATACAAGCATGTTAGCAGGCATGTTATAAGGCATGTTATAAAGCATGAAATAAAGCATGTTGTTAAGCATGTTGTAGAGTACTATACAAATAGGGATACGATTACCTATACATCACAAGTGAGTGGCTAAAGTAAACCACCACATGGAGGGTATCCTACATATCTCTAAGGTAGTCAAGAAATCCATATCAGCACCTATCTAAGGCACTAACACTTAAACATTTACCCTCATAAGCATTTACACAAACACTTAGGATACACTATTCCAACATACATGACGTATGTTAGCAAAACACGTATTAGGGCTATCCTTTCGCCAAGCGGGTATTTTATCCATGTATACCATCATCATACAGCAAATAATCATGACAATTGTATTTCCAAAATTTTCACATATACGGTATTTCTAGAATACACAATTTCAACATACGTAGTATTTACAAGCGAACATGTATTACGGTGGTTCCTTTCGCCAAACTAGTATTTTATCCATATATTGTATAATCATACATTAAATAAACATGTCAAGCATTTTTCCAAAAAAAATACGTATACGGTATTTCTACGTATACCTAGAGTATGTGAAATTCCATATTCTACAACGTTAATCGAAACAGAAAACGGAAAGCACTTTGTACATGTGCAATTGCATATAGATCATGAATCTATCATTATCTGACATTGAAAGCGTTGAAAACCGTAACTTATACACCTAAAGTCCTCACCTTGCCCCTTGGAATCTGAACGAATCAGCAAGGTTGGATGAGCTTCCGTATACGGGAGTTTTCTAGCCTAAAGAGCGGATTCGGTTAGCCTTTTTACAACCTATAGCCTATACACTTCAAATCAGACCTAGGGTTAGGGTTTCTCACCTTAAAATGGAGTGGATACCGCCGGGAAAGTGCCTGGAAAGAGGCGGTGTAGGCCGTGCGATGATTGAAAGCAGCAGGAGGAAGTACTCCCACAACCTTCTCACTTCTTCTTTCTCTTCTCTCTTTTCTCTCTCTCTCTCATCTCTAGGGTTTTATCCCAATTCGTATGACTATGAGAGGGGCTGTTCTAAGCCTCTTTTATAGCCTAAAACCTCTCCAAAATAGACTCAGGTTCAAGGGTTACTGCTAATATAGGTATTTCGACACTTTTCCAGCTCAAAAGAGGGGTTCTGGTGGCCCTCCTTGAGTCAAACGTCAGACTTAAGCTCTCCACACATGGATCTACGTGGGATTATGTTTTCGACTCGATCGGATTCCCAGATCGCACGTGGCGGACCACTTTCAGTTCAACGGTCAGTGGGCCACGATCCGAAATTCCAAGTACATGTAAATGTTCCTGAAATTTTTCTTGATCCGAGGGTGTAATTTGGTCTGATTCTGACGGTCTGGTTGCTTAATACTGATGTGCAAGCGAATGGTGCCAGATCACTATTCCAATATTTATTTTGTAAAGGGAATAGTGTTTTTCACACTCCCTCGCTCCGGATCCAAACGAATGGCCGTGGGACATCGACTGGACCTGATTTCTGAGGTGGTTGTCAAGTCCAGTGAGGCGGTCTTAGTTCCTTAACTTCGTGTTAATCAGACTTCCGATGTGCGGTCTAGACCTAATACGAAGTTTCATTTCATTCCCGAGAGCAGTCGGGTAATGAGTTTGTTTCTAAACTTTAGGGTAACCTAGAGCCACTGATTTTGCAACTTTTGGGTCTTACAGATTGTATTTAAAGCGATCCCAATGGAATTCACGGCTAATCGAGTTTTGCACTTAGTTAACTTTGTTAATTTTTTAAAGGATTTAATCCTAATTTGATTTCTGGTCGAGATGGTACTCGAGCCAAAGTACGGAAATTTACGGGTCGTTACATAGTTGGAGGATCCTTGAATGTGGAAGTTCATTCTCCAATCCACTCTATTAAATATCAATGGTGAGAGTGGATTGGAGGATGAACTCCCGTGAGAGAAAGGGCTTTAGCTATAGGATATAAGTTGAAACACTCAAAAGCACTCTCTACTTTCTCTACCAGCAATGAAGACAAGTCTCTCTTTCAATACGCTTTTAAAACCTTTTGCCAACTGGTCGATGGGATCGATACTGGTATCGATGTCATCGGATTTCGAACTCCGATTCCATTGATACTGGGATTAATCTATCGACACTTGAAATACAAGAGAGACTAGCCTTGAAATATTTCAGGTTTTTAAGATATGATCGGGGAACAATCGATGTCATCGAAATTTGTATATCGATGGTATCGGAGGCCGTGTCGATGGGATCGATAAATCGAATAGATTTACCAATAAGCTCACTAGACAGTTTGTGTCCAGATTCGATCCAATCGACTCGGCCTCGATATCATCGACATATGAATATCGATTTCCTCGAATGGCCCCCGATCAAATATAAAAACACCCTGAAATATTTGCTAAAAGAAATGCGCGCCCAAGGTCGATATCATCGATGGGCTTCTGATCTTATCGATATTTGATTTCAGATCATATCAGAAGCATATCGATATATCGAAGGACCTTCATGATTTTCCTATAAAAACAGGGGCGTCGGAAATCTGTCTGTCGATAATATCAAGCCACCTTCGATAGGCTTGAGATTTGAATATCGATGATATCAAGTGTTACTTCGATATATCGATAAATCGTCTAGATGAGTATGTGATTGATGGACACTTTTTGTCCTCATTCGATTGTATCGATTGAGATTTCGAGGACATCGACAGAGTAGGTCGATCATATCGAGGGTGCTTCGATAAAATCGACAAGGAAAGAAAAACTTAGAGATTTTCTTATTTTGAAAAGAAGTTTTCTCACCATAAAATCCTATGATTTCTAACTTGTTTTAAAGGGTTTTATTTACCTGGTGTTTTGAGGTATGGGATGTGAGGCTATGATTTACCTATTGCGAGCTTCCACACATCCGGTTGAGGCAGTTGCGTGAGATGATCTTCTTATGAGGCTCAGCAGTCCGACCGACCCAACATACACGGTAATTGGCAAACCAGGGCACTAGCAGGTGCACTTTCAATAGTTTTGCAGTCATCGGACTTTCGACGCGCAGTCTAGGTCCGATACATAGTTTCAATGTGCTCCCGAGAGCAACTGGGTTTTGGGACTGATCTTAGATTTCTAGGTAATGTTAGGTTAGCGATTCTAATGGTTTTGGGTCTTGCAGTTCGTATAGAAAGTGGTTCGAGCTAATTCTCTTATTTATTTCGTTTAGTACTTTATTGATTTTCGCCTAATTCCTACATAATTCAATCCTTAATGATTTCCGCCTGAGGTGATACTCGGGTCTTTGTACGAATTTTTTCAAGACGTTACAACCTACCCCCCTTAAGGAAAAAATTTTCATCCTCGAAATTAGTACATTTTCATACTCCTTGAGAATCTAGGGTAGTTCTTATGGACATCGGCTTTTGTTTCCTAAGTAGCCTCTTCCTCAGTGTGGTGTGTCCACAGTACTGTCACAAGCAGGATAACTTTACTGCGCAACACCTGTTCCTTCCTGTATAGGATATGCGTCGGTCGCAATACATAAGTAGCATCTTCACTCAATTGTACCTGCTCCCATTTGATAATGTGGGAAGGATCAGGAACTTATTTCTTTTGCGTCAATATGTGAAATATGTTGTGCACGCCTGCAAGTGATGTTGACAAAGCAAGGCAGTACACTACCACACCCACTTGGTCTAGAATCTGGAATGGACCAATAAATTATGGTGTGAGTTTCCCCTTCTTGCCAAATCGAAGGACTCCCTTCATGGGAAAAACTTTAAGAAACACATGGTCCCCAACCTCAAACTCTAGCGGTCACCGTCTTGTATCGGCTTAGCTCTTCTATCTGCTCTGTGCTGCAAGAAGTCGACTCTTGATAATGTCGATCATCTTTGAGGTCACCTGTACTAACTCTGGGTTAATCAAATTCTTCTCACCAACCTCTGCCCAGTAATGTGGTACTCGACATGGAAGCCCATATAAGGCCTCGTAGGGAATCATGTCAATACTTGTTCGAAAGCCGTTGTTATAAGCGAACTCTACATAGGGAAGACAGTCATCCCAACTGTCTTTGAAGTCAAGCACACATGCCCGCAACATATCTTCTAGCACTTGATTTACCCATTCCATCCATGGGTGGAACGCAGTATTGAACTTCAGTTTCACATCCATTTCTTCTTGGATACAAGTCCAGAAGATAGATGTGAATCTCGTGTCTCAATCCGACAGGATCTCCATAGGCATTTCATGTAGACGTACTATCTCCTTGATGTACAGCCTGACCAAATCGTCTACTGAGTTTGAGACTCTAATCGGGAGGAAATGAGCCGATTTCGTCAATTGGTCCACAATCACACAAATGGAGTCATGTCCCTTCCTCGTCTTTAGTAACGCTGAAATGAAATCCATAGAGATGAAATCTCATTTCCATTCAGCTATAGGCATGAGCTGAAGTAAAGCAGGAGATCGACAATGTTCGGCCTTTACCTGCTGGCACGTAAGACAACGGGACACAAAGTCTGCTATGTGGGCCTTCATATTGTCCCACCAGTACGAACGTTTCATATCTCGATACATCTTTGTACTACCAGGATGCATCGCCATCTTCGAATTGTGAGCAGCTTCGAGACTTCCCTTCTCAAGTCATGAAGGTTTAGGACGCATAGGCGGTCACGATAACGTAAACCCCCATCCGAACCAACTCTCCATTCAGAATCTCCATCGTCACTAGTTCGTTTTCTCATTTCCACCAACCATTCATCTTCTCTCTGAGCTATGATGATTCGGTCATCAATAAGTAGTTGTATCCGAATATGGACGACGCTCTCGAACGGCTCCTCTACCGTAAGTTTCTGCTTAAAGTTTCGCACAAATTCTACCATATTCTATTCCTCTATCATCAGCGGAGCTGCAAATGATATCTTCTTCTTGCGGCTCAACGCGTCTGTCATAAGGTTGGCCTTGCCAGGATGGTAGGAGACCTCAAACTTGAAGTCTTTTAAGGTTTTCATCCATCGTCGTTGCCTCATATTCAGGTTTCTTTACGTGAATATGTACCTGAGGCTCTTGTGGTCGCAAAAGAGCTCGAACTCCTCTCCATAGAGGTAATGTCTCCAGAGCTTTAATGCAAAAATGACGGCTGCCAACTCCAAGTTGTGCGTATGGTAGTTCTCCTCGTGTTTCCTCAACTGTCGCGAGACATAGGCGATCACTCTGTCCTCTTGCATAAGAACACAACCCAAACCAACAAGAGAGGCGTCAGTATAAAGGGTATATCTGACCCCCTGCTCTGGCAATACTAGCACAGGTGAGGACGTCAGCTTGTCCTTTAATTCTTGAAAGGTCGCTTCTGCTTTCTCATTCCAGGCAAACTTAAGATCCTTTCATGTGAGCTGAGACAATAGCCTGACTATCTTGGAAAAGTCCTTAATAAACCGACGGTAGTAGCTAGCAAGTCCCAGGAAGCTCCTCACTTTTGTACCCGAACTGGGCTACTCCCAGTCCTGAACTGCGGTCACCTTAGCAAGGTCCACAGCTATTCCTTCCTTAGACACCACATGTCCCAGGAACTTGACTTCTTCTTTCCAGAAGTCGCACTTCTTGTACTTAGCGAATAACTGACTCTTCCTGAGAGTACCAAAGACTGCTCGTAGGTGCACTTCGTGCTCTTCCAGACTTTTGGAGTATATCAGAATGTCATCTATAAATATGATGACGAATCAGTATAGGTACGGCCGAAACACCCGGTTCATGAGGTCCATGAACACGGTCAGTGCATTTTTTAGTCCAAATGACATCACAAGGAACTCATAGTGCCCAAAACTGGTTCTGAATGCTGTCTTCTGCACATCCTCGTCCCTGACGCGCAACTAGTGATACCCTGACTGTAAGTCGATCTTGGTGAAGTCATGTGCCCCTTTCAACTGATCGAACAGATCATCTATCCTGGGTAAAGGGTACTTGTTCTTCACTATCATTTGGTTCAACCTACAATAATCAATACACAATCGCAGCGATCCGTCCTTCTGAAGCCTGCATCCAACAGATCATCTATCTGTCTCCTCAGTTCCTCCATTTCACATGGAGGCATGCGATACGTCAGTAGTGAAATGGGTGTCGCACCAGGTACAAGGTCGATAGTAAAGTTGATCTCGTGCTGAGGAGGTGGTCCGAATATAGTCCTGAACACGTCTGTGAAATCCTGAACTACTGTCGTGTTCCCAAGTGTCGGGCCATCAACATTCTCCAACAAGGAAGCGTAACAACTAACGCGATAGTACCAATTGACCTGCATTGGGAAAGTAAAGGTCGTGCCCTCAGATTAATGGGAAGTCACCAATTTGGTATTACAATCGATCTCCGCATTCATCTTAGTGAGCTAATCCATACTGAGGATGTCATCGTAATGACATAGGTGGGGCAACAATCAGGTCAACGAGTACTGTTCTGCTTCCTAAGTCTATTGACCGACCCTTACAAATCTTAGTAGTGTCTGAGAAGGTCCCTGTGGTGGTAAGGAGTCTCATCCCAACCATAGGAGTAGTCTCCAATACTAGTCGCTTGATTGCTGCCCATGATATTATCGAGATAGTGGACCCAGTGTCCACCAATAGGAAGACTGGTGTACCTTGGATATGTGTCGTGACTTCGAAAGTCAATGGTGTCGCGGATGTTGTCTCGGATGCCTCAGCTGCGAGTGAGTGCACACGAGCCTATTGAGGATGATTTGGCTACGCTGCCATAGGTCGTTGAGGGGGCCTGAATTGAGGTGCGGGTGGCCAGTAGGATGGTTATGCAGGTGGTACTGATCGTAGAGGTGGAGCTGAGAAAGTTGGTGGCATCTGACGGTTGCTCTTCCGAGGAGGCGTGAAGCCGTTGTCCCTCATCCTGGTAAAGCAATAAGTATCGATATGGCCCGACCTCTTGCAGTAGGTGCACCACAAGTCTGATCGCCTCAGCTAGGTTGGTGGAGCCGTAAACTGAGGAGATGAATCTACTCGTAGCCACTTCTCGAGGAATGGTTTGTTCGGTAAATCTGGTAGAGGCCTCGGACCCATGGGTACACGTGTACGGGACAGTCTATCCCCATCCTACTCAGCTCGCAGAGACATGCTCACTAGCTCAGCATAGTTGGGAATGCTAGCGCAACACATCTTCGTGCGTATCTCAGGCACAGACCCTCAGAAAATCGCGGCATTCGTATCATCTCATTCGCTAGGATCAAATGATCGTATCTGGCCAGCTCCATAAACTTGTTCTATATTCCGACACAGTCATCCTTCTCTGTCGGAGGCGAAGAAACTCTCTCTACTTTTCATTGCGGTAAGTGAGGGGGAAGTACTTCTTATGGAAGCGGGTCTCAAAAGCATCCCACATCCATACATACCCAGCAACCAATGTCCATAGGATGTTATCCCACCATATACTAGCCTCCTTCTCGAACATGTACATAACCAACTCAACCTGCTCTGCTTCAGTGCAGTGCAGCGGCTTTAGCATCTTAGAGATGTGATCAAGCCAGTACTTGGCCTCCTCAGGTCTATGAGTACTTGTAAAAGTGGGAGGTCGGAAGTGCTGGAATCTCTTAAATAAACCGCTGGCATTCATGTTTCCAGCAGGGTGCACAGGTGGTGCAGGCGGAACCACGTTCATGTTCTGGGCAAGGGCCCCCGCGATGGTAGCCAAATTTGTTGTTGCTGCTGCATAAGGAGCATCATCTGCTCCAACCTATCAGGAGGAGGAGCCACTTGATGCATGTATGACGTCGAAGAGGATGCACGGTTCTGTTCTGGAACCGGTGGTACATTAGGTGTTGGCCCATTGGTGGGGCCAGTGGCCGGTTGAGAATCTGGCATAGTCTCATTATCCGGGCCCAAGCTAGGGTCTGTATGGTTATCGCTTAGGGGAGGTACCCCGTCAATCGATCTGCCAAATGCGAGATGTGTAGTGCTCCGAGTGTTCTTAGGGGGCATTCCCTATACACATCACAGGGTGCAACATGTGAGATTTAGCATAACAACACTTAATTTCTCAAGTATTCTACACATTCCATAACAAATGAAGCTTCATGCATTTCATTTAACCAAAATTGTCACAATACATGTGATGTAGTCTTACATGGATCATGATAGAAGATGCATGTGAGCTAATCTAACAAAGCTTTAAACGCTAAAACACACCAACAACTCTACCATACTACTAAGCCTATCAAGGCTATAACATAGAAAATAAGAAAACAAAGAAAACCCAAAGACGACTACAACATATGACTAGTCGTCCGACTCTGGTGATGGAGGAGGAGCACCCTTGTCCTGCATGCAGCACAGGAGGGTCTTTAGAGTGCGGGACATCTTCTTCAACTTCTGTTTCATATAGGCCTTATTCTCTCCAAGCTCTTGCTTCACTTCAGCCCGGATCTCTCTGACCTCCTGTCTCAGGGCGACTTGGCTCTCCTTAATCTGAGCCAAGTGGGCTTCTAAAGCAGCCCGAGCACGGTGGTGCTCATGTGTAGCAGGAGGGCCCCCATCAGAGTCTTAGGCCTCCTCTTATTCTTCTTCCTGCTCTTCCTCATCACTTCCTTCCTCGCCTTCTTCATCTTCACTTCCCTCATCCTCTTCACTTTCTTCCTCTATCTCATCAAGACGGGCTTGGCGTTGTCGTGGCCCAATACCCATGTTGTTAAGTGTGGTATCATTGATGAAGTGGATCGGCGCAAGTTCATCAGGGCCAAGTCTGTAGCCGAACTCACGAGCAAGCTTGCATATAAGTCGACCAAATAGGAGTGAAATATCTTTCCTAACAGAGCGTACGGTCTGAACTATCTGAAGCAGGACATATGTAGGCAGACACAACTTGTCTCCTTGCCCAGCTCTGTATAGGAAGTCAACCATCAAACATGTGCATTCACTGCGATTGCTCCACCTAGGATACACATTGTATGTGATTATGTAGTGGAGTAGGCAGAAGTCGTGAGTCATCTTGGTCGCTGGGAGGCAATTTCCTCACTTCCATTGGATCAGTTGGCCACAAAGAAATCACATGCAGTGACTCTTTCATGCATACTCTTGAAATTTTTCTCGCTATCATGTACCACTCCACGTTGAATTCCCATAATCCAAGCCATCACGTCTACATTGACAATGGCCTCCCACCTTCCCACAGGAATAGTGAACTGAAGAGGCTCCAGCAGTGGATCTCGTATGTGGGCATAGAAGGCTCGGACAGTGCTCTCATTCATACATGACTTTCCCTCAAATATGGGACCCCGACCGACATCCAACAATGTTGTAGAGCTCTTTCGAGAGGAATTTAGGGATCGAGATCCCACTTCATTATTTTCTCTCGTACGCGTTTGTACTTGCTTCGGCGCCCGATTTCTTCCTTAGACGGGTTTGGCGGCTAGGCCCAACTTCATCTATGGAAGCCCTTCTCTTTCCCATGAGGGAAAGGAATGTGGAAAGGGAAAAGAACATTACAACTAGCTTGAAAAGAGTTATGGAGTTAAGAGAGCTTGCAAGATGAGATGGGTTGGAGGATTTTGAGGTTTATGAGACACAAAGGTGAGTTTGTGTACTCAGATGAGAATAAATAAAGGGGATTGAAGGTAGTAGGAGATGGATTTGAGAGATATGGTGGTGGGTGTATGTGTATTGAAGAAGAAGAAGATTTGAGAATTGCAGGGAGATTTGAGAGGAAAAGTGAGAGTTTTGAGGGAAAGGGAGAGATTGAAGGGGATGAAATGGAGAAAAATGGGGCAAAGGGGGTAAAATAGAGGGCCCCACGTGGATTCGTAAGGCCCCACACGTGTTAGAGGGGCGGTGGGCAGCCGGACATGCGAGCCCACCTCGGCCCACTCGACCCGACCCCGAGGCCTCGAGGTAGGCGCGATGGCATCACAGTCCGCTAGAGCGGGGGCGATGGTTCCACCCTGGGGGTGATGGCATCCCCCTCCAGGGGTGCCAGAAATGTACGAGGGCCACTTTGGTCCCCCCCCCCCCCCGTTTTGTGTCGTTTGGGCCCCCAAGTTGGTTTGAGACGTTTTCGGAGTCCATCTCGCGCATATTCACGCTTTCCGGGTCATTTGAGTGTGGAATACGCCGAATTATCATCTAAACCCGTCGATTGACGGTCTAGAAATGAATTGGGATCATCTCGTATGATCACAGATGCATACGGGTCATATTTCAACTGTTAGTTTCGCCCGTAGGCGAAACATGAAATCATACGATTATTACTACGTTTTATTGCCCCCTCTTAAGTCAAAGTACGTCAGTGTGCATCGTGTTATGAAAACACAGGTCCAATTTAATCCAAATCATGCTCTGATACCAACTTGTAACGCCCCGAAAATCGAGAGTCGAGCAAAGGCTCAACTCCCGAGATCCTTCGCATCACTTATGCAATATAGACAATGATAATTAAATGTTGTCCGTGTTAGTGCATTAAACATGAATGGGATTACACTAAATCAACATATCATACTCAAGAGATGATTAAATTAAGCAAGCGAAAGACTGTGATAGATATATAAAGTTTATAAGTGATTATAAACCCCCAGAGTATAATCATGTCACCATGCTAAATATATACATGTTTATTCCAAAATATACAAAATGATAAAGTGTAGTGTCCAGCTAATTCATATCCCTGTAATCCCATCGATCAGTACATGGTCTATATAGACCTGCCTGATAGCTGCATATAGGAGAACTCCTCCTCATCGTCATAAAAGTTTGGATCCTCTTCGTAAGCCTCGCCATCATCTGCAGCTAAAACAGAGTCTAGTTGGTGTTTTAAAACACCGTCCTAGAGTGGGAGTGAGTGATCAACTCAGTGGAGCTATAAGGCAAAGGTTAACATGTTATCAATTCAGTCAAGCAGTAATGATAAAGCAATACTACAAGCATTTTCTAACTACTCTGGTTAATGCAAGAATGGTATGCTATAATGATACATGCCCTTGCCTGCACTCCCTTAGCGACATCATCTCACAATTGCGCATGTAACACTTCTACTAAACGTGTGCTTCCTCACCAAAGCACATGCAATGCGGTGCATGGTCGTGTTAGCCAAGTTCTTAATTAGACTTATTCATATAGCAGATTTGGGAAACTAAGGTACCTAATTTTATATCATTTACCCAAACAATGATCCATCTAGGGTCGTCAATCCTAGTTAATCACATACGATAGGCAAGTTATAAGGCAACATCACCCCTGATTTGAAAAGCAGTGGATAGGCAAGTTCAGGTCGCTACAAAGAGGCTTGTCACCTCAACGTAGGCCTAGTTTATACTTGATGTCACTATGAGAGGTTCGTCACCTGATCGTAGGCCGACAACTTCAATACGGTGTCCCATACACCACCACATTTAGCTCACGAGTTTGGGTTGCTAACTGGTCACTACGGAGAGGCTCATTACCCCAGCGTAAGCTGACAACTCGACCACGGTTTCCCATACCATCATGCCTGGCTCATGAGTCTTAGCGGATTGTGGTACCAAGGTTAAACGGGCTTTACAATGGTAAGTGGTACCTTAGATTCAAGTAGTAGCATACATACATGGTAAACACACATTAAGCCAATCAGGTTATGTAATGCCTTGAAAACCGGGGGTCGAGTAACAACTCAACACCCGAGTTTCAAAACATCACTTATGCAACATAAATGCTTATGATTGAATGTTGTCTATGTTAGTGCAATAAACATGAGTGAGATTATACCAAAACAGTAATCCATACTCCAGATCAATGTATAAAACGCAAGCTGAAGACTGAAAGATGTATATAGATGTGTATAAAAATAAAACGATTTCGATCTGTCTTCAAAGTATGATTACTTCACTGAGTCATCATATGCATGTACTGAATCAAAAACAAAATGTCAAAAGAATAGTCCAACTGTCGTGATAGCCCAATAGCCCCATCGATCTGATAGCCTAAGCAAAGCCGCATGTAGGAGAACTCATCCTGATCATCATAGTAATCAAGGTCAACCTCGTGTGAATCGTCGGCACCTGCATCTAAGACAGAGTCTGGTAGGTGTCCAGAACACCATCTCGTAATGTGGGAATGAGTAGCTAACTCAGTGGAACAATAGAGCATAGGTTAACATGTTATCAAATCAGTCAAGCAGTAATGATAAAGTAGTACAATCAACAATCTTAAGTACTCTTGTTAATGCAAGTATGAAATACAGTCGTGATGCATGTCCTCGCCAACATACTCCCTCATGCGAAACCATCTTACGTCCGCGGCATGCTTTCATCTCTCAGTGCTCCACATCTTCCAGGCACATGCAGTGTTATGGTATGAACGTGATTACCGAGTTGTTAATAGTCCTTTTCATAAAACAGTATTGGGAAACTAAGGTACCTTCCTTGTATTATTCCCAAACATGATCCATTCTAGGGTCATCAATCCTTGATAATCTCATATGATGATGCGGTTTTAGGTCACTGCAAGGGCTTCCAGAGCTGTTACACGGAATCATTGCACCACTCCCCCATCACCTTATCAATACAGGCTTAGTTTATACTCTGTTTACTACGGGAAGACTCGTCGCCTCTCCGCAGATTCAGAGTATGCTCAAGGTCACTACACCAGGTACGGTCAGGGCTGTCAGGGCTATTACACAGAATCGGTACACCACTCCCCCATCACCCATCAAAGCAGTGTAGGCCGACAACTCGAATACAGTGTCCCATACCACCATATTCGGCTCACGAATCTGGGTTGCTCATTGGTCACTACGGGAAGTCACATCACCCCAGCGTAGGCCGACAGCTCGAACACGGTGTCCCATAACACCATACCCGGCTCATGAGTCTTAGCGGATCAAGGTACCAAGGTTAACAGGATTCCACTAGTGAGTTTGGTACCTTAGGTTCGAGCAGTAACGTCCAAACATGGTGAACATACATTAGACAGATCGGGTTACTTGATGAGCTCGACTAGCACGAGCACACAACCAACTGAATGACATGAAGTGCATAAACACTTCGCGTGGCCTAACCACTGTCGCCAACCGAAGTGCGACTCGGGTTCGTCAAATACATCCTACGTGGCGAATGAATCTCAACCACGAACTCAAGTCTATTACCGATTGTCTGGACTACAATCATAGCCTCAATCACAATCAATCCTTAACTAGAAGCATGTAGAGTAAAACAGGATAAACAAAGTACTTCAAGCATGTTAACAAGCATGTCAATAGAGTACACAATAAACAGGAAATACAAACACATATATTTTATAAGTAAGCGGTTGAATTAAACAACTAACATGGTGGAAATCATATACATCTCTAAGTTAGTTGAGAATCCTATCTCAACACCTACCTAAAGAACAATCATCTAAGTACTTACTCTTACAAACATTTTCACAAACACTTAAAATACATTCTTTTAACATACATAGCATATACTAGCAAAAACATGTATTAGGGCGAACCCTTTTGCCAAGTAAGTATTGTACACATATATAGCATGTTCATATAGTAATTAATCATGGTAAACACACTTTTAAAATTTGTACGTATACGGTACTTTCTACAAATATGAGGAATACAGTATATTCAACATAGTTAACGTATAGCCGAAAAACGAAACGGACAACACTTTGTACATGTGCAATAGCATCCAGATCATGAATCTATCATTATCTGACATTGAAAGCGTTGAAAACCATAACCTATACGTTTAAAGTTCGCACCTTACGCCATATAAGCGTAATAAATTTGGTAGGAATGCTAAGGCTTCTTCCACAACAGTACAACGGCCTAAAGCACAAGTAGTGTTAGCTATTTCGCTAATTGAATCAGTTGAAACCCTAAAATAGGTTAGGGTTAGGGTTTCTTACCTAGAAACGAAGTTGGAATCGCCGGAAAAGTGATTAGATCACGAGGGTTCAGTATGTATGGTAAGAGGATAGAGTATTAGGAAGGTTCTCCCACAACTCTCACACTTTCTCTCTCTTTTCTCTCTTCTCTCTCCTAGGGTTTTTCTCAAATTCGTATGGGTTGAATGAGAGAGTGTTTAAGGTCCTTATATAGCCTAAAACATCACCAAAATAGACCTAAGGTCAAGGTATACTTAGGTTATAACCAAAGTGGGTCTGTTCCGTCTCAATGGAGCACTTCTGACGGCCCCTTTTCTGCGTGCGGTCAGACTTAAGCTCACCAACCTTGGATCTACGTGGAGTTAAGTTTTTGTTTCAGTCGGATTATCAGATCACGCGTGGCGGACCAATTTCAGTTCAACGGTCAATGAAACTCGATCGAGGATTTCAAGTACACTGCCATGTATATGAAATTTCTCCTAATCCGAGGGTGTATTTGGGTCAGATTTTGACGGTCTGATTGCTTATATTTGACCCGCAAACATCAAGTCTCAGTTTACTTAAATTTGATTTAATTGATAAAGAAAATCAGGTTTTCTCACACTCCTCGCTCCGGGCTCAAGTGAATAGCCGTGGGACACTATCTGGATTTAATCTCCGAGATGGTTATCAAGCCCAACAAGGCAGTCCTAATTCTATAACCTCGTATTATTCGGACTTTCGATGTGCGGTCCAGATCTGATACAGAGTTTCAATGTCCTCCCGAGAGCAGCTGGGTAATGAGATTAATCTTAGATTTTAGGGTAACCTACCGTTAATGATTCTACAAGTTTTGGGTCTTGTAGATTGTATTTGAAGTGATTCAAGCGGATTTCATGGCTAATCTAGTTTAGCACATAGTTAACTTTGTCTAATTTCTAAAGGATTTGATCCTAAGTGATTTCTACCTGAGGTGGTACTCGGGCCATTGTACGGAATTTTCCGAGTCGTTACAGGTTACTTGACAAGTTCAATTGGTACGAGC
This sequence comes from Magnolia officinalis, assembly GCA_021015155.1. Lineage (NCBI taxonomy): Eukaryota > Viridiplantae > Streptophyta > Magnoliopsida > Magnoliales > Magnoliaceae > Magnolia > Magnolia officinalis. The sequence continues at coordinate 29,617,440 of JAJHSJ010000010.1, read as the reverse complement.
GCACAATAAATTAATCATCATGGAGCGCATACACACTCCTCGTGTCCTAACCACTATCGATAATCACCGTACGACTCGGATTCAACGAACGTATCCGTGTGGCGAACTAATTCGACCACTCGATCGGAAACCATTACCGATTGCCTAGACTACATATTACTCCTAATCATGCTGAAATGCAATAGGCATTCATAGGTGATAGTCAAAACAACATTTAACAATCAATTTAAATATAAATCTCATTTGAGTATTTTAATAAACACATAGTGCACATGTTATCATACATAGACATTTCACTACGAGAGGCTCGTCACCATCCACGTAGACCTATTTTATACTCAAGGTCACTACGAGAGGCTCGTCACCTGATCGTAGGCTGATAGCTCGAATACAGTGTCTCATACCACCGTATTCGGCTCACGAGTTTAGGTTGCTCACTGGTCACTACGGGGAGGCTCGTCACCCCAGCGTAGGCCGACAGCTCGACCACGATGTCTCATACCACCATGCCTGGCTCATGAGTCTTAGCAGATCGTGGTACCAAGGTTAAACGGGCTTTACATTGTTAAGTGGTACCATAGATTCAAGTAGTAACATCCATACATGGTATACACACATCGGGTTACTTGACAAGTTCGATTGGTACAAGTGCACGCTAAATTAATCGACATGAAGTGCATACGCACTCCTCGTGGCTTAACCACTGTTGATAATCACCGTATGACTCAGATTCATCGAATGTATCCGTTGTGGCGAAACTAATTTGGCCACTCGGTCGAAAACTGTTACCAATTGCCTGGATGACGTATTAGTCCCAATCATACTCAAATACCATAGGCATTCATATGTGGTAGTCAAACAACATTTAACGACCAATTCAAATATAAATCTCATTTGAGCATTTTATCAAACACATAGTGCACATGTTATCATACATAGGCATTTCATCCATAAATCACGTAGTAGCAAGATAGGTTACATGAAGGAACTTGTAACTATGGATAAGGTAATTGAGAATCCTATCCCAACACCCTTATTAAATACATTTCAACAAGAAATTTCTTATTCAGACATTTTATCAAACACTTAGACTACACATTCAACATACATGAAGTAAATCAGTTATAACAGATATTAGGGCAAATCCTTTCACAAAGGAGTTGTCATACATACAACAATCAAGTATTCTCAATTAATAATCATGGCAAGTACGAATAATAATTTCATATTCATTCAAACATTTCAACAAATACATGGAATGCATTATATATTTACATAGTTCACACACATGTATAATTTATCGAATACATTGTAACTAAGATCATATGGCAACAATCAAGTCAGACATAAATCATTGCCGACATTGAAAGCCTTAGAAACCATAACCTAAACGTTTATAGTTCGCACCTTTCATCGGTTTACTCGTTACGAAATCAGTTCGTACACTACATCTTTGTCTACGGCACAACGGCTACCTAAACATTGAAATAGATTAACTATTTCACTGATTTCTCTATTTGGATTCCTAAAACCGATTAGGGTTAGGATTCCTTACCCAAAAATGGATTTGGATTCGACGGTGTAGCGACACTGGAGAGATGATTCGGCACGTGGAGTGGTGGGAGTGAATCCCAGCAACAAACCATAGATCTCTCACACTCCTCATTATTTCCTCCTCTTTTCTCTCTTCTCTCTCCTAGGGTTTTAGAAAATTCGTATGGAATGAGAGAGGCATGGGTTTAGGGCATTATATAGGCCCAGAAGTGATGTCAATGGCCCCAGGGCCATGATATACTTAGGATATAGACAAGGGGTGGTTATTTCGGACCAACGGAGCTTATCTGGAGGTCCGTTGCTTGCATACGGTCTGAAGAAAGTTCTCTGACAATAGATCTATACCAGGTTAAGGTTTCGGTCTGATTAGATTAGTGGATCGATCGTGGAGGACCCGTTTCAGTTTAATGGTCATTGTCACTCGATCAAGGCCACAAGTATACCAATGGGTGCAGGGAAATTTCCCTGATCCAAGGGTGTAGTTGGGTCAGAATCTGACGGTCTGAAACTTTAAATTTGGCCCGTAGGCGAACGACCTAATTCACTTAAGTTTGAGTTCATTTTCTAAAGATATTCACGTTTCTCACACACTTCGCTCAAGGATCAAGTTGTGCGTTTCTAGATACTATTTGGACTCGATTCTCATGATGGTTGTCAAGCCTAGTAAAGTGGTCATAACCTTATAGTTTCACGGTCATCGGACTTTCGACGTGCGGTCCAAGTCCGATACGGAGTTTCAATGTGCTCCCGAGAGCAACTAGGTTTTGAGACTGATCTTAAGTTTCTAGGAAATGTTGGGTTAGCGATTATAATGGTTTTGTGTCTTGTAGTTCGTATAGAAAGTGGTTCGAACTAATTCTCAGATTTATTAAGTTTAGTACTTAATTAATTTTTGCCTAATTCCTATAGAATTCGATCCTTAATGATTTCTGCCTGAGGTGATACTCGGGTCTTTGTACAATTTTTTCCGAGACGTTACAGTAACCCCTCTCAACTTTTGTATGTGGGGTGGCCCACAAAAGTCATGGATTGACTTGATTTTTAAGCCCTAAGCCCAATATGGAATGGTGCATCTGACTGATGAGGTAGATGTTCGACATAAATCATGGTAGGGCCCACACATCTCAGTCTCATGGGGAGTTCTCATGAGCTCGACTGTATAGAACCTTTTCCATGTATATATGGAAAGGGTTCTATGCAGTGGTAACTTCCCATGAGATCGAGCTATGTGAGCCCCACCATGATGTGTGTCAAACATCAACACCATGCATTTGATGGGTCTTATTTAAATTATGACATATTCCATAAATCGGGTCTCCTTTTAATTATGGGATATCTCATAAATCAACTGTATACGGAACTCAGGTGAGCCATACCATCTAAAATCGTGTGAAGACATGCCTAAAAACATATAAAAGCACTTGGTGGGGCCCACTTAAAATTTGGATGCGTATGAAACTTGGTTAAACCCTTCATCCAAGTAGGACACACATAATGGATGGGCTAGATTTGTGAACCACATCTCGGTGGGCCCAACAAATGATTATGAATGTTTTAATGGGAGGGTAACCCTTCTCAACTTTTGTAAGTATTGTGGCCTACACAAGTCATTAATTGAGTTGATTTTTAAGCCCTGGGCTCATCGTGGAATGGTGCATCTGACTAATAGGGTAGATGTTCGACACGCATCACGGTGGGGCCCACATAGCTCGACCTCATGGGAAGTTCTCATGAGGTCGATCACATAGAACCATTTCCTATATATATATATATAATATATATATATATATATATATATATATATATATATATATATATATATATATATATATTATATATATATATATATATATATATATATATAATATATATATATATATATATATATATATATAAGCATGTGTGCATAGAACTTGAATTAAACCATCCATGAAGTCCAGTCCATTGGATGCCTACAGGGCACACTTGCGAGTGGCCACTAGTAGGTGGGCCCACATGAGTTTCGGTCCGTAATTTGTTCACAACCCCAAGTGTAGGGTCGTGATGTAGTAATAATTTCGGTGAGACAGAGGTCGAATCCACAGGGACTAATCTTGCATGTATTCTGAAAGTAAGTAGAAGTAGAACTAGAAGAAGATCTAAATCTAAATATGAAATATAAGGAAGTAATTGTGAAAGAGATTTCAATAATCAAAATGGAACTAGGGTGCCAAAGATCCACTTATTGCAATTGAAATGCTACCTTGCTTGATTCAAGAATTCTAACTGGAATTAGAGTCCTATCTTATCCAGTTGGATAAAGAGATAGTCAAATCTCTGAACTTCTCATTGATTTAGCCTTAATGGAGGAGAATTGTGAAGCTTTGGAAGAGATTCCATCACCCAACCATGCCTAGGAGACAATGGTAAACAACAGCATTTACCGATCCCATAATCTCAAGTAAGAAAAGAAGATACTCAAAGCTATCGCAGATCTACTGTAATTTGAGTCACAATAAACCATTAAAAACTGAAAATATTCCTTAAAATAAACTAGAAATCAAAGAGGTTCAACAAGAACAAGAATCAAAACAAGAAAATATCCCAAAAATGCTACAAGCTTCACCTCTTAGACCTATCTAAGAGAGCTAGCCAACCATAGACATGATTGGATAAAGAATCCTCAAAGAAAGCATTAAAAAACTAGGAAAGAAATGAAGAAGAACTCTTGGGAGACAGCTCCACCCTTTTGCTCTGCTTCTCCAAACCCTAGATATCCCTAGAAGTCTTTAGGAAACTCATATTTATAGCCTTGTTCGCATAGATTTGCAAAACCACCTAAAATTTACGCAGTCCACGTAACTTTGGGTAACTCCTGTTTCGACAAGAAAACAAATGTGTTTGATTCGGGGGATTTATTCAATGATAACAAAGAAAGAATGAGAGAACATTGATCACATTTATTCTGAGTTCATTTACATCCTCGGATTCCCTTGATTCTGAAAACAAAGCACAATAAAAAAAAACAGATAAGATAGCCTGATAGAAATTTCGGCAGCATTCCGACGCTATTTCGGTCATCTCCTAGATACTTAGGAGGAATTGCTGATTTAATCAGCTAATCTCTAATGAGATAGAAATTTCAGCAGCATAACGGCGCTATTTTGGTCATCTCCTCGATACTTAGGAGGAATTGCTGAATCGATCAGCCAATCTCGGGCCTGAAATCAGTTCTGAGCATCCTTCCAGTCATTCCTCCTTGAGATGTGAAAACCCTCTCAAGAATACGTTGCGCGGGTGGTGGAACAGATCCTTTCGTTACACGAGTCACACAACCAATTTCCCCGTTGCGCGGGTCGCGCAACCAATTTCCCCGCTGCGCGGGTCGCGCAAGGGCTTTCCTTCGCTGAGCGGATCACACAACGGAAATCTTCCGTCGGATAGAACTTCATGTCACCTGTCTTCTATTGCGCAGTTCGCGTAGGGGCACTCTTCCATTGCGCGAGTCGAGAAGTCTCTGTGAGGAGTCCAGAGAAGCTCCGAGGATTGGGAGTAGTTATCTTCATCATGTTTATCCTGTATTCTACCGATTTTCAATGGTTGGGATGAGGTGCGTTGTGATCTAGACCCGTCGTTTGACGGTCTAGAAGTGTTCTGGGATCATTTCATGCAATCATCGAGACCTACGGGTCCAATCTCTACGGTTGATCTCATCCAAATGTGTTATTTGGCGAAATTGGAGAACCTAAGTCTGTTTCTACATCCCGTTGCTCCCTCCTAAGTCAAAGTGCGTCAGAGTGCATCATGTGACCATAACCCAGGTCCGGTTTAATCCAAATCATGCTCTGATACCATTTTGTAACGCCCTGAAAATCGGGGGTTGAGCATAAACTCAACTCTCGAGTTCCAACGCATCACTTATGCAACAAAATGAATGATGATTGAATGTTGTCGGTATTAGTGCATTGAACATGAGTGAGATTAAGCCAAAACAACATATCATACTCCAGAGACAGTTACATTGCAAGTGGAAGACTGTGATAGATATATATATATATATATATATACAATATAAAAACAGTGTGGGTCTCCAGAGTGTGATAATGTTACCAGGTTAAATAATTACAAGTACAGTTTCAAATTATACCCAGTTGTGGAAGTGTAATGTCTTCTATCCCAAACACATAGCCCTGTCAATGCAATACCAGGTCTTCATAGACCTGTCAAAGAGCTACATGTAGGAAACTCCTCCTCAACATTATAGTAGTAGTCCGGCTCTGCTTCATAAGCATCGCCATCACCTGAAACTCAACAAATCTGGTTGGTGTGTACAACACCGTCCCGTAACGTGGGAGTGAGTGATCAACTCAGTGGAACAATAAATCATAGGTTAACATGTTATCAAAACAGTCAAGCAGTAATGATAAAGCAGTAAAATCAAACACTTCTAATTATTCTTATTAATGTAAGTATGAATGCAGTCATGATGTATGCCCTTGCCAAACCACCCTCGTGCGACACATCTTACGTTCACGACATGCTTTTATCCCTCAGTTGTAACACCCTGAAATTCGGGGGTCGAGTAGTAACTCAACTCTCGAGTTTTAGAACATCACTTATGCAACATAGATAATGATGATTAAATGTTTTCTGTGTTAGAGCAATAAACATGAGTGAGATTATACCAAAACAGTAATTCATACTCCAAATCAATTGTATAAAGGCAAGCGGAAGACTGAAACTGTATATATATGTATGTAAAAGAAACAAAATTTTCTCAAACTCCAGAGTATGAAGCCATCTGAGTCACCATATACATATATCTGTTTTGTGAACAAAATGTCAAAGGTACAACTAAGGAGTAATCCCTGTAAGACCCATCGATCCTGGCAGCCTAGTCAAAGCCACCAGAATACTGCATAAATGAGAACTCGTCCTGGTCCTCGCCATAGTCCAGCTCAACCTCTTGAGTCGTCATCTCGTCTGTACCTAAGACAAAGTCTGGTTGGTGTGTACAACACCGTCCCGTAACGTGGGAGTGAGTAGCTAACTCAGTGGAACAATAAAACATAGGTTAACATGTTATCGACTCAGTCAAGCAGTAATGATAAAGCAGTATAATCAAACACTCCTAACTACTCTTATTAATGCAAGTATAAATGCATTCATGATGTATGCCCTCACCACATACTCCCTCGTGCGACACCATCTTACGTTCGCGGCATGCTTGCATTCCTCAGTGCTCCACATCTTCCAGGCACATGCAATGCATGATGAGCATGATTACCGAGTTGTTATTAGTCCATTTCAAACAGCAGTATTGGGAAACTAAGGTACCTCCCTTGTATCATTCCCAAACATGATCCATTCTAGGGTTATCAGTCCTAGTTAATCTCAGACGATGGTGTGTTTTCTAGGTCACTGCAAAGGCTGTCAGGGCTGTTACGCACAAAGGTTACACCAATCCCCCATCACCTTTTTAACGATTCATCACTATACAGATACAGGCCTAGTTTCATACTCTATACACTGCGGAAAAACTCGTCGCCTCACCCTCTAGGTCACTACAAAGGGCTGTCAGGGCTGTTACACACAAAGGTTACACCGCTCCCCCATCACCTTATCAATGTAGGCCGACAACACGAATATAGTGTCCCATACTACCATAATCGGCTCACGAGTCTGGTTGCTCACTGGTCACTACAGGGAGGCACGTGGCCCCAGCGTAGGCTGACAGATCGACCACGGTGTCCCATACCACCATGCCCGGCTCACGAGTCTTAGCGGATCGAGGTACCATGGTTAACGGGATTTCACGGGTAAGTTTGGTACCCTAGATTCAAGCAGTAGCGACCAAACATGGTGAACATACATTAGACATATCGGGTTACTTGAAGAGTCTGACTAGCTCGAGCGCACAATCAACTGAACGACATGAAGTGCATAAGCACTTCGTGTGGCCTAACCACTGTCGCCAACTGAAGTACGACTCGGGTTCGTCAAACACATCTTCGTAGCGACATGAATCTCAACCACGATTTCAAGTCTGGTACCGATTGTCCGGACTATTGACATAGTCTCAAACTCAATCAATCCTTACTCATAGCATGTGGTGTAAAGCATAATAAACAAAGTAATTCAAGCATGTTAACAAGCATGTCATAAAGCATGTTATAAAACATGTTACAAAGCATGTTATAAAGCATATTATAAAGCACTATATAAATAGGAATACAAACACGTATATTCATAAGAAAGTAGTTAAAGTAAACAACCACATGGAGAAAATCTTACATGTCTCTAAGGTAGTTGAGAACCCCATCTCAACACCTACCTAAGGCACTAACATCCAAGCACTTACTCTCACAAGCATTTTCACAAACACTTAGAATATACTATTTCAACATACATGGTGTATGTTAGTAAAACATGTATTAGGGCTATCCTTTCTCCAAGCGAGTATTTTATCCATGTATAATATATTCATACAACAAATAATCATGACAAATACATCTCCAAAATTTATACATATACGGTATTTTCTAGAATACACAATTTCAACATACATAGTGTATATAAGCAAAACATGTATTAGGGTGAGTCCTTTCGCCAAATAAGTAATTTATCCACATATAATATATTTATACAACAAATAATTATGTCAAACACATTTCCAAAATTTGTACGTATACGGTACTTTCTACAAACACCTAGAGTATTTAGAATTCCATATTTTTCATCTTTAATCGAAACGGAAAATAAACAGCACTTTGTACATGTGCAATTACATGCAGATCATGAATCTATCATTATCTGACATTGAAAGCGTTCAAAACCATAGCCTATACACCTAAAGTCCTCACCTTATACCGTAGAATTGCAATGAATCAGCTAGGTTTGCCAATCTTCCGTAATTGGCAGTTTAGTAGCCTAAAGAATGAAATAGGTTAGCTATTTCATAACCTACAACCAACACACCCCAAAATAGATTTAGGGTTAGGGTTTCATACCTCAAAATTTAGTCGGTATCGCCGGGAAAGCGACAAGAACGGAGTGGTGAAGCTTGGGTAGTGGCAGGAAACAGTAGCAGGGAGATTCTCTCACTCCTCTCACTCTTTCTCTCTTTTCTCACTTCTCTCTCTAGGGTTTCTCTCAAATTCGTATGGCTATGAGAGAGAGGGTTCTAAGGTCCTTATATAGCCTAAAATCTCTCCAAACTAGACTTGAGGACAAGGTATACTTAGGTTATAACCAAAGCAGCATTGTTTCAGCTCAATGGAGGATTTCTGGTGGGCCTCCTTGAGCCAAAAGTCAGACTTAAGCTCACAGACCTTGGATCCAGGTAAAGTTAAGTTTTCGTTTCAGTCGGATTCCCAGATCACGCGTGGCGGACCCGTTTCAGTTCAACGGTCAGCGGACTTCGATCAGAAATTCCAAGTACATGGATATGTTTATGAAAATTTTTCTGATCCGAGGGTATATTTGGGTCAGATTCTGATGGTCAGGTTGCTTACAAAATGTCCGCAAGCGACACGTGCCAGATCACTATTCAAGATATTTATTTTGTAAAGAAAACAAGTATTTTCACACTCTCTCGCTCCGGACTCAAGCGAACAGTCGTGAGACATTGTCTGGATTTGATTTCCGAGATGGTTGTCAAGCCCAGTGAGGCGGTCCTAAGTCCTTAACCTCATATTATTCGGACTCCCGATGCACGGTCCAGACCTAATACGGTGTTTCAATGTGCTCCCGAGAGAAGTCGGGTAATGAGTTTGATCCTAGACTTTAGGGTAACCTAGCGTCAATGATTCTACAAGTTTTAGGTCTAGCAGATAGTATTTAAAGCGATTCAAATGGATTTCATGGATAATCTAGTTTAGCACTTAGTTAACTTTGTCAAATTTCTAAAGGATTTAATCCTAAGTGATTTCTGGTCGAGGTGGTACTCAAGCCATTGTACGAAAATTTTCGAGTCGTTACATCAGTGCTCCACATCTTCCAGGCACATACAATGCTATGATGAGCATGATTACCGAGTTGTTATTAGTCCATTTCAAACAACAGTATTAGGAAACAAAGGTACCTCCCTTGTATCATTCCCAAACATGATCCATTCTAGGGTTGTCAGTCCTAGTTAATCTCATACGATATTATGGTTTGAGAGGCATCGTGAAGGCATCACAAAGGTCTCGTCACCCGTCAGCACGGATACAAATCTTACCGTATGCGGCTCAATTACTGGCCGTCAGCTCAAATCCAGGTCTCACCATACTCAGCTTAATCGCGGGCCGTCAGCTCGAATAAAGGTCTCACCGTACTCGGCTCAACTCATGCTCTAGTTGCTGTGAAGGGCTCATCGCCAATCACAGACCTTAGATTATACTCGAAGACACTATGAAGGGCTCGTCGCCCGTCAGCACGAATACAGGTCTCACCGTATTCGGCTCTCGCCGTAGGTGTCGACAGCTCGAATATAGTGTCCCATACCACCATAATCGGCTCACAAGTCAGGTTGCTCATTGGTCACTACGGGGAGGCACGTGGCCCCAGCGTAGGCCGACAGCTCGACCACGGTGTCCCATACCACCATGCCCAGCTCATGAGTCTTAACGGATCGAGGTACCATGGTTAAAGGGATTTCACTGGTAAGTTTGGTACCCTAGGTTCAAGCAGTAGCATCCAAACATGGTGAACATACATTAGACAGACCGAGTTACTTGATGAGTTCGACTAGCACGAGCGCCCGTTGAGTTGTACGACATGAAGTGCATAAGCACTTCGTGTGGCCTAACCATTGCCGACAAGCAACGCACGACTCGGGTTCGTCAAACACGTCTTGCGTGGCAAATGAATCACAGCCACGAATTCAATCCCGTTACCAATTGCCTGGACTATAATCATAGCCCCAATCACATTTAATTGCAGATAGTTAAAGCAGTAATGGATCAAGGTTCAAATCATATAATCAAAGTATGATATTATCCGTTTAGGGCTGTCACGGCTGTTGCACGCACTCGTTGCTCCACTCCTCCATCATCCCATGACAGATCATACAATGTAAACATGAATTTAAACATATGCATTACATAGATAAAATCATACAATCAGTTGAGCATGTTATGAAGCACAACACAAGCATGAGTTTGTACATATTCAATTCCTAATCACACTGCTATCCAAGGAAATCATACACATAGTTAAAGGAGTTGAGAATCATATCTCAACACCCTTATACATTACAATTTACTAACTACTACTCATTCAAACATTTTAACAAACACTTAGACTACATACATCAACATACATGACATATGTTGATCACATAGGTATAAGGCCAAATCTTTTCACTAGGGAGTTACCCCAATCATAACACGTATACACCCACGATGGATAGTCATGGCAAGCAGGAATCCAAGTTCCATATTCATTCAGCCATTTCCACAAAAACTTGGGCCACACATTTGTAACGACCCGTAAATTTCCGTACGTTGGCTCGAGTACCACCTCGACCAGAAATCAATTAGGATTAAATCCTTTAGAAATTTAACAAAGTTAACTAGGTGCTAAACTTGATTAGCCATGAAATCCGTTGGGATAGCTTCAAATACGATCTGCAAGACCCAAAACTTGCAAAATCAGTGACTCTAGGTTACCCTAAAGTTTAGAACCAAACTCATTTCCCGGCTGCTCTCGGGAATGAAACGAAACTTCGTATTAGGTCTAGATCACACATCGAAAGTCCGATTAACACGAAGTTAAGGAACTAGGACCGCCTCACTGGGCTTGACAATCATCTCAAAAATCAGGTCCAACCGATGTCCCACGGCCATTCTTTTGGATCCGGAGCGAGGGAGTGTGAAAAACACTATTCCCTTTACAAAATAAATATCTGGAATAGTGATCTGGCATCATTCGCTTGTGCATCAGTATTAAGCAACCAGACCGTCAGAATCAGACCAAATTACACCCTCGGATTAAGAAAAATTTCAAGAACATTTACATGTACTTGGAATTTCGGATCGTGGCCCACTGACCGTTGAATTGAAAGTGGTCCGCCACGTGCGATCTGGGAATCCGATCGAGTCAAAAACGTAATCCCACAAAGATCCATGTGTGGTGAGCTTAAGTCTGACGTTTGGCTCAAGGAGGGCCACCAGAACCTCTCTTTTGGGCTGGAAAAGTGACGAAATGCCTATATTAGCAGTAACCCTTGAACCTGAGTCTGTTTTGGGGAGGTTTTTGGCTATAAAATGAGCTTAGAACAGCCCCTCTCACAGCCATACGAATTTGGGATAAAACCCTAGAGAGAGAGACAGAGAGAAAAGAGAGGAAAGGGCTTGGGATTTGTGGGAGAACTTCCTCCTACCGCTTTCAGACATCGCACGGCCTACACCGCCGCTTTCCAGGTGCTTTCCCGGCGGTATCCATTCCGTTTTAAGGTGAGAAACCCTAACCCTAGGTCTGATTTGAAGTAGGTAGGCTTTAGGTTGTGGAAAGACTAACCGATTCCGCTCTTTAGCCTAGAAAACGCCCGTATACGGAAGCTCAACAACCCTTGCTGATTCGTTGTGATTCCAATGGCAAAGGTGAGGACTTTAAGTGTATAGGTTACGGTTTTCAATGCTTTCAATGTCAGATAATGATAGATTCATGATCTGCATGCAATTGCACATGTACAAAGTGCTTTCCGTTTCCTGTTTCGATTAACGTTGTAGAATATGGAATTTCACATACTCTAGGCATACGTAGAAATACCGTATACATATTTTTTTTGGAAATATGTTTGCCATGATTAATTGTTGTATGATTATATAGTATATGGTTAAAATACTTGTTTGGCGAAAGGAATCGCCGTAACACATGTCCGCTTGTAAAAACCAAGTATGTTGAAATTGTGTATTCTAGAAATACCGTATATGTGTAAATTTTGGAAATGCAATTGCCATGATTATTTGATGTATGATTATGATATACATAGATAAAATACTCACCTGGCGAAAGGAAAGCCCTAATACGTATTTCGCTAACATACGTCATGTATGTTGGAATAGCGTACTCTAAGTGTTTGTGTAAATGCTTGTGTGTGTAAATGCTTGAGTGTTGTGCCTTGGAGAGGTGCTGATGTGGGATTCCCGACTACCTTAGAGACATGTAGGATACCCTCCATGTGATGGTTTGCTATAACCACTCACTTGTGGTGTGTATGTAATTGTATCCCTATTTGTATAATGCTTTACAACATGCTTTACTTCATGCTTTATTTCATGCTTTATAACATGCCTGCTAACATGCTTGTATTACTTTGTTATCATGCTTTACTCCACATGCTACGGATGAAGATTGATTGAGTTTGGGACTATGTCTATAGTCCAGGCATTCGGTACCAGACTTGAGATTGTGGCTGAGATTCATGTCGCCACAAAGGATGTGTCTGACGAACCCGAGTCATACTTCGGTTGGCGATAGTGGTTGGCCACACTGAGTGCTTTTGCGCTCCATATCGCCCAACTTGTGGTGCGCTCGAGCTAGTCAGGCTCGTCAAGTAAACCGATATGTGAATGTGTGTTCACCATGTTTGGTCGCTACTGCTTGAACCTAGGGTACCAAACTTACCAGTGGCGATCCCGTTAACCATGGTACCTCGATCCGCTAAGACGCATGAGCCGGGCATGGTGGTATGGGACACCGTGGTCGAGCTGTCGGCCTACGCTGGGGCCATGTGCCTCCCCATAGTGACCATTGCGCAACCAAACTCGTGAGCCGAATACGGTGGTATGGGACACTGTATTCGAGCTGTCGATACTTACGGCGAGAGCCGAGTACGGTGAGACCTGTGCTCGTGCTGACGGGCGACGAGTTCTCCGTAGTATCTTCGAGTATACTCCAAGGGTCTGTGATTGGCGACGAGTCTTTCACAGCAACTAGAGTATGAGTTGAGCCGAGTACGGTGAGACCTGTACTCGAGCTGACGGCTAGTGATTGAGCCGAGTACGGTGAGACCTGTACTCGAGCTGACGGCCAGTAATTGAGCGGCATACGGTGAGATCTGTATCCGTGCTGACGGGTGGCGAGCCCTTTGCGATGCCTTCACTACGTTTCTCAAACCATAATATCGTAATGAGATTAACTAGGAATGACGACCCTAGAATGGATCATGTTTGGGAATGATACAAGGGAGGTACCTTAGTTTCCCAATACTGCTGTTTGAAATGGACTAATAATAACTTGGTAATCATGAGCATCATCGCACCGCATGTGCTTAGTAGATGTGGCGCACTGAGGGAGTTAAGCATTCGCGAACGTAAGATGATGTCGCTTGAGGGTGGTTTGGCAAGGGCATACAGCATCATGTCATTTCATTCTCGCACTTAATAAGAGTAGTTAGAATTGTTTGAATTGTACTACTTTATCATTACTGCTTGATTGAATTGATAACATGTTAACCTATGCTTTATTGTTCCACTGAGTTAGCTACTCACTCCCACGTTACGGGACGGTGTTTGCAACACCCACCAGACTCTGTCGCAGGTATAGACGGCGCCTCGGTTAAGGAGCCGAAGCCCGACTTCGATGAGGATCAGGAGGAGTTCTCCTTTATGCAGTATTCTGACGGCTTTGCTTAGTCCGGCTGCATCGCGGGGATTTCAGGGCTTCTCTTGGGAGTTGTATTTTGATTTTTGACTTAGAAACCATACATGTATATTGGTACTCAGTTAGTACTCATACTCTGGTGTTCATAAAATTTTGTTACTTTACACACCTTAAATATAAAATTTCAGTCTTCCGCTTGCCTTTACATAATTGAACTGGAGTATGAATTACTGTTTTGGTATAATCTTATTCATGTTTATTGCTCTAACTCAGACAACATTTAACCATCACTGTGTATGTTGCATAAGTGATGTGTTGGAACTCGGGAGTTGAGTTCATACTCGACCCCCGAATTTCAGGGTGTTACAAGTTGGTATCAGAGCATGATTTTGATTAAACCGGACCTGAGTTATGTCCCCACTACGTGAGCTGACGCGTTCAACCTAGGAGGGTGCGCAAAAATATAGAAACAGTCTTAGGGTCTCCCGATTTCACCGTTCGGCGAAATTCATTAAAAACGGACGCGTTGATCGAGCTTGTACTCGATCCTGACCGCACATACGGATTCTAAATCACTCCTAGACCGTCTATTGACGTGTCCAAGTCACTATCCACCCAAAACCAGTCGTTAAAAATCAGGAAAAAATCGGTTTAGTTCAGAAATTTCTCGGAACCAACCGTTTGGGAGCTAAACTGAGTCGGGGGCCCCTCCACGTTAATACACTAAGCTTCCAGATCAAACCAGGGTGCATTTGGCACCCTGGGCATGTGGGAAACAGGTCTCCACTGCGGCGGCGCGGTTCCGGCCAAGTCCGACCGCGGCGAAGCCGCGGCTCCGGCGGCGGACCGCGGTCCGGTGGGCCATCTGGGGTGGGTCCAGGGCTGAGGTTGGTCGGCCCGACCTCTCCTACCCCCTGGCATGTGTGAAATTGCAAGGGGTTTGGGATTTTAAGGGCTGGAGCACCCCTCTCCCTCATTTCACCCCTTCCAAGCACTCCAAACCCCATTTTCATTTTTTTCCTCTCAACCCATCTCTCCAAACCTTGCAATCTTCCATTTTCTTCCATAACCCACACACCCCAACCTTCCACAACAGCCCTAGCCTCCTCCTTTCCCCATTTTCTCATGTTGGAGCTCTCATACCCCTTATTTGGAGCTCAAAATCGGGTAATCTCCTAACCCATTCCATTTTCTTTTTGTTTCTCCTTCATTTCCTACCTCTAGTGCCCCTTCCACACCTATTGGATTGTTGCTTGTGGAGGATCAAAGAGATCAGCCCCTTTTTCCCCCATTTTGGCATTTTTCCATGGCCCTCCTTGGTGTGGTGGCTACTATTTTCTCCATTTCCTCCATCCTATCTCTCATGGGAAAGAGAAAAACCGCGGCTGATGATGCCGACCCAAGTAGGCCAGCCCATTCCGAAGAAGAATCCGACGTTGGGGCCGGCACTAGTACTGTTCGGGAGTTTAGGTCGAAGCGAGAGACCTGGATCCTGACCATCCCGTCGGAAATGCTTATCCGATAGGCATTGAATATGGGCGCTTCGCGGGCCGCAAGGTTGTGTTTGAAGCTCATGTGTGGATGAAAGGATGTTCGGGCTACACCCACTGATGGATCGCCTGGTGGACATCGGATGGAACTCTATGTTTGACGGTGAGTCCCCTGCATGTGAGAACACGGTTCGCGCTTTCTACGCCCACATCGTGGACTCATCAGTAGATCCTCTTCAGTTTACTGTTTCTGTGAGGGGCATAAGGCGCACAATTACCGCTTGGTCAGGTGCATCCTAGTGACAACTTCTCTAGAAGTGCGCGGGAAAGGGATCGCCGCACGCGATACCTCTGTGGTCGCCGGGTTACTTGGAAGCGAGGAAATTGCATTGCGGCGACAAAGATGGCCGAGGACTTCCGTTTACTCCATCACATTTTCACCTACAATGTGTACCCACGGTCGGGTAACCGCACGGAATGTATTCGGTTGATGATGGACTTTTTGTACAAGATGGGACATAGGGACAACATATGCCTGCCCACATTCATCCTATCCCAGATAGTTCAGGTGGTTCGTTCTGTCCGGAACGATCTTTCGCTCCCATTTGGCCGTCTGATCTGCAGGATGGCTCGCGATGTCGGCTACAGGTTGAACATGGAGGACCTTGCACCAGTCCGCGTCATAAGCGAGGCGACACTCAAGAATATGAAGATCGACCCTTAACAGCGGCAAGCACGACTCGACAAGTCTGGAGATGAGTTGGATAGCGCCGGCGAGGAGAGTGTTGACCTCCAGGCAGAGAGTGATGAGGAGCGCGGTGATGACATACAGGAAGAAGAACCTAAGGTTCAGGACACTGAGGAGAGTTCATCTCCTGCGGCTCAGGAGCAGGGTGTGGATCGGGATGCTTTTGATGCACGGTTGGCCCGTCTCGAGGAGGGTCAAGCCGCCCTGCAGCAAGAGATTGGTCAAGTTTGGGCCAAGCTTGAAGAGAATGAGGCCTACATGAAGAGGAGCTTTAAGAAGATGTCCCGTACGTTGAAGGTCATTCTGTGCTGTGCGTAGGACAAGAATGCTCCTCCTCCACCGCCTGCTTCGGATGCTTAGTCATCCACGTTGTTGTGTGTTGTTGTTTGCTTTAGTTACCGCGATAGGCGGTTTATGTTTTCATGTAGATGATGTAGTAGATAGTAGCATGTTTTAGGTGTTTGATGTAGTGGATGTATTGGCTATCATGTGATTTCTGTCGTGATTCATGTAACTCTGTATTCCATGTATTATGACAATTTTGGGTAAATGAAAAGCATGTAGCCTCTTTTATTTTGATGATGTGTGGAATGCTTAAAGTGCTTTATGAAGTGTGTTGTGCTTTATCTCACAAATGTTCTACCCTATGTTGTATAGGGCATGCCGCGACAGTACACACGGAGCACGGCACATCTACTTCTGACCGACTATATGGACCAGACTCCTTCTGGTAGTAGCGGTCCTGCGGACCGAGGGTTGGGATCTGATCAGCCTCCTGCTGGTCCTACCGGTGGACAGCCACCTTATACGCCCTCGGTCCGTGAGAAGTATCGACCGTCATCTTCTGCGCATCACGACTCTCAGGCTGCTCTGCCGACTGATAGGTTTGAGCAGCTGATGATGATGATGCATCAGCAGCAGATACAGCAGCAGCAGATGCAGCAGCAGTAGAAGCAGATACAGCAGCAGCAGCACCAGCAGCTTATGACCACTATCGCTGAGGCCTTGTCCCATGGTGGTAGTGCGACTCCACCTACGACATCCACACATCCTGATGAGCATTCTGAGCCTCCTGCTCGGTTTGAGGATGTGCCTCTGCCCACACCCGTCACACCTCCTACTGGAGATGTCGGTACTCGTGGTTTACTCGAGCGATTTCAGCGCTTGAGGCCTCCCTCATTTATGGGTTCTCACAGACCCGAGGAGGCGGAGTTCTGGCTAGACCGCATCTCCAAGATGCTACAGATGCTGCACTGTTCAGAGGCAGAGCAGGTCGAGTTGGCTACCTTCATGTTTGAGAGGGAGGCTAGCTTATGGTGGGACAGTGTGCTGCGGACGTCGCAGTAGATTTTGTGTGGACCTGGGAGGCTTTCCGAGTCTCGGTTCCACGAAGAAGTACTACCCGCAGACGTATCGGCACGAGCGGGAGGATGAGTTTCTGCGCCTCAAGCAGGGAGGCATGACGGTGACGGAGTATGAGCACCGTTTCACTGAGTTAGGCCGCTTTGTCCCAACTATCCTCGTCAATGAGCAGATGAGGATGAGTTGCTTCACTAGGGGTTTGTGACCTGACATACGGTCGTAGCTATGCTGCCTCAGTATTCCTACATACGCGGCGTTGGTCTACATGTCTATGACGGCCGAGCAGGATGTGGACCGTTTGGCCAGATCGCGTGGTGCTATGGTTGCGAGGCCATGGCAGGATTTTGAAAAGGCCAAGCTATATGTCCTAGAGGGGGGGGGGGGTGAATAGGACTATGCCAAATTAAAATAAAATCAGCGGAAATAAAATAAACCAATAGCCTTACAACATGAATCAATTCACAAAGCTAAATTTAAATCACCTTGATAAATAGATATCGAGAGATTGATGCAAATTCAGTTCTAAGGACAACCTTACACCACTAATCAACAAGGGCTTATGGTAGGACAACCTTATTTCTAGAACCTCTTTTGGATCAAGGACTCAATATTAATATAAGTAAATGAAATAGTAAGGAATTGAATTTAAATACAGAAGTAAGATCTAAATTATTACAACAATCCCCACACTTGCTTGAAATGTAAATAGTTACAACATTCACATCCACTTGTACATTCCACACAATCGAATGATAAAAGATATGAAAATTAAGCAAGCATTCAAACCACAAGTCAAAGAGTTATAGTGGTTCGCTTGTGTGTACACCAACTGTTTTCCAACAGCCACACAAAAAGCTACTCCACTCCTAATATCCTCACACAGGGGATATTAGCGTTCACTAACAAATAGGTTTTCACAGGTTCACCAAAAACCTTTACAATTGTGTCTTTTTCACTTGGGCTTACACAATTCGAAAACCCCTCTTTTCTGAGTTTTCTGGTTTTCCTCAGACAACCAATACAATGAGATTTTTCTGGCTTAACCTCAAACAAAACCAAAAGTAAATGAACTTTATAGAATTGTAAAATACCTGGATTTCTTCTTTTTCGTAGCAGCCCGGTAGAACCAATCGGAGTAGATGATTTGAATGTCAAAGTTCAATTTCCAATACTCACATTCATAAGGTTCTAAGTTCTAATTGATTTTAGATTTAACTCGTTGGGCGTAGCTAAATTTGATTTTGATTCCAAGAAGAAGGAATAAGATAATTCCTCTTTTCAAATAAGATTGGAATATAGAAACAAAATCAAATTAAATAAGCTAGCAAAAAGGAATATTAAATAAGCACAATCTAGCTTAAAATAAACAGAAACTTATCTCAGAGTGATCACTTGAAAATTTCTTGAATTGAATAGCGTTGAAGTTATGAAAACTCTGAATTTCGTGTTCAATTTATAGAAGTAGAAATCGCTCCTACGACTGGTCTTAGAAACCTACGACTGGTCGTAGCTCTAACAGATTTTTGAAAAAATAAGCGCGATCTTTGAAAGCCGTTCTACGACTGGTCGTGAGTACCCTACGACTGGTCGTGGGTCACCTACGACTGGTCGTAGATTCCTACGACTGGTCGTAGGACCAGTGATTTCGTTGCTGGACTTTAAGTCGTAGCTCCACGACTGGTCGTGGACGAGTCGAAGCCACACCTACGACCGGTCGAAGGACCTCCAGGACTGGTCGTGGGCGTACCAAAAATTCTGAAAAATCTTCAACTACTTAGGACTGGTCGTGGAATTTCTTGGACTAGTCGAACCAATGCTAGGACTGGTCGAACAAGAGCTAGGACTGGTCGTAGAATAGACCAACCTTGTGAAAAATAAATATTTGATTAATGTATCCAAAGTGACCTACTTAAAGGGTCAACCTAAGGTCATTCAAACCTGAACCATGTCGTATGGACATTGAACTTTAACCATTCAACGAATGTAGATAATTTGAATTATATCAGGCTTGAGATCTTGAACCATATCATGCTTGAGATCTTGAACCATATCATGCTTGAGATCTTCATCAACATAGAACTACTTCATGCGTTGTTTCTTTAGATTTGAACTTCAACATTGTAGCTTCTTGAGGCTTCAACATGTAGCTTTTTGAGGCTTCAACATGTAGCTTTTTGAGGTATCTTGAATTCCAATAAATGATCATACAAGTACAGAACACCGATAGATGTTTTGGCACACAAAATTTGACAACCAAAGGAGCATGAGATCATAACACTTACAGATTTACAGAGCAGGCCTATCTTAGGCAAGAGGCCTCGTGCTGATTCGCCTCCCAGGGCCGCAGCGCCAGTTGTTCCTGTGAGACGCCCGTTGGTGACCTGCACGTTTTGCGGGAAACCAGGACACCCTACTGAGAGCTGCTTCTCGCGCATGAGGGCTAGCGGATTTGCACCACCGCAGAGATTGGATCGCCCTTATCCACAGGCCATATCAGCTCCACCGCTACAGACTGCTCCTGCACATCCTTTTTTCCGACCTCCTGTGTCGCGCTTCAGGCCGCCACAGCGACCCTTGGCTCCTCAGTCGAACCGTCAGCAGCAGCCTTGGGTACATACGCTTGTTGCCGAGGCACCGGAGACGTCGATTTCGGCACCGACGGCTTTTGAGGGTACGACCTACATTCATGGTACTTCCGTTTCCTTGTTGGTGGACACTGGGTCCACTACTTCTATTATTTCTTGTGGGGCGGTTAAACGCCTATCTTTGCATACTATTCCCACTAAGGGGACGAGACTCACCACGGCCACTGGGACCTTCTCGGATGTTACATGGTTATGCGAGGGTTGCTCGATAGTTTTGGGTAGCAGCACAGTGCTCGTCAACCTTATTGTTGCTCCACTATGGCATTACGACGTTATTCTTGGCATGGATTGGCTCGCCAAGATGAGGGCGGAGATAGATTGCGATGCTCGGATCGTGACTGCCTATGGACCTGATGGCACCGCTTTCACGTTTCCAGTGCAGGTCAGTTGGCCCTGCCGCGTTGATTGTTATGCTGCTTTACTTGTGTCGATTGATGGTCCGACGTTGGAGGGTACGCCGGTGGTTCAGGAATTTGTTGGTGTCTTTAAGATTATTCCTGGTTTACCTCCTTGGCGCGAGATTGATTTTACGATTGATCTTACGCCTGGTGCGACGCCCATCTCGTTGTCGACTTATCGTATGCCACCATATGAGATGGAGGAGCTGCGGAAACAGATTGATGAACTTGTAGAGAAAGGTTTTATACGATGTAACGCCCTGAAAATCGGGGGTCGAACATAAACTCAACTCCCGAGTCCCAGAACATCACTTATGCAACAAAATGAATGATGATTGAATGTTGACTGAATTCGTGCATTGAACATGAGTGAGATTAAGCCAAAACAGCATATCATACTCCAGAGACAGTTAAAATTGCAAGCGGAAGACTGTGATAGATAGATAAAATATATAACTTATGATGAGTCTCCAGAGTGTGATAACATTACCAGGTTAAATAAATACAAGTGCAGTTCTAAAATGTACCAAATGTGAGGAAGTGTAATGCCTCATATCCCAAGTACCATAGCCCCGTCAATACACTATTAGGTCTTCATTGACCTGTCAGAGAGATACAGATAGGAGAACTCCTCCTATCATCATAGAAGTAGTGCGGCTCTGCTTCACAAACATCGCCATCACCTGAAACTCAACAAATCTGGTTGGTGTGTACAACACCGTCCCGTAACGTGGGAGTGAGTGATCAACTCAGTGGAACAGTAAAGCATAAGTTAACATGTTATCAAATCAATCAAGCAGTAATGATAAAGCAGTACAAGTCAAACATTTCTAACTACCCTTGTTAAGTGCAAAAATGATATGACATGATGCTGTATGCCCTTGCCAAACCACCCTCAAGCGACATCATCTTACGTTCGCGAATGCTTACTCCCTCAGTGCGCCACATCTACAAAGCACATGCGGTGCGATGATGCTCATGATTACCAAGTTTTTATTAGTCCATTTCAAACAGCAGTATTGGGAAACTAAGGTACCTCCCTTGTATCATTCCCCAAACATGATCCATTCTAGGGTCGTCAATCCTAGATAATCTCATACGATATTATGGTTTGAGAAGCGTAGTGAAAGCATCGCAAAGGGCTCGTCACCCGTCAGCGCGGATACAGATCTCACCGTATGCGGCTCAATTGCTGGCCGTCAACTCGAGTACAGGTCTCACCATACTCGGCTCAATCACTAGCCGTCAGCTCGAGTACAGGTCTCACCGTACTCGGCTCAACTCACACTCTAGTTGCTGTGAAAGACTCGTCGCCAATCATAGACCCTTGGAGTGTACTCGATGATACTACGGAGGACTCGTCGCCCGTCAGCACGAGCACAGATCTCACCGTACTCGGCTCTCACCATAAGTATCGGCTCACGAGTTGGTTGCGCAATGGTCATTACGAGGAGGCACATGGCCCCAGCGTAGGCCGATAGCTCGACCACGGTGTCCCATACCACCATGCCCGGCTCATGCGTCTTAGCGGATCGAGGTACCATGGTTAAAAAGGGGTTTCACTGGTAAGTTTGGTACCCTAGGTTCAAGCAGTAGCGTCCAAACAGGGTGAACATGCATAAGGCAGATCGGGTTACTTGACGAGCTCGACTAGCACGATCGCCCGTTGAGCTGCACGACATGAAGTGCATAACAACTTCGTGTGGCCTAGCCACTGCCGACAGGCAACGCACGACTCGAGTTCGTCGAACACATCCCACGTGGCAAATGAATCTCAGCCACGAGTTCAATCTCGTTACCGATTGCCTGGACTATAATCATAGCCCCAAACACAATCAATTACAGAGATATAAAGCAGTAATGGATCAGGATTCAAATCATACAATCAGTCTGGTATTATCTGTTTAGGGCTGCTAGGGCTGTTGCACGCACTCGTTGCTCCGCTCCCCCATCACCCATGACGGATCATACAACGTAAATATAAATTTAAACATATGCATTACATAGTTAAAATCATAAAGCAGTTGAGCATGTTATGAATCACAACACAAGCATGAGTTTGTACATGTTCAATTCCTAATCACACAACTATCAAAGGAGATCATACACATAGTTAAAAGAGGTTGAGAATCATATCTCAACACCCTTATACTTTACAATTTGCTAACTACTACTCATTCAGACATTTCAAGAAACACTTAAACAAACATACATCAACATACACGACATATGTCGATCACATAGGCATTAGGCCAAATCCTTTCACTAGGGAGTTGCCCCAATCATAACACGCGTACACCCACGACGGATAGTCATGGCAAGCAGGAATCCAAGTTCCATATTCATTCAGTCATTTCCACAAACACTTGGGCCACACATTTTAGCATATATAGTGTATATTGGCCGTGGCGTGACTTAGGGCAAATCCTTTCGTCAAAGGGGGGTATCGCCAATACATCAATCATGAATCCATGACAATTAGTCATGGTGAGCACGAATGAGAATTCTATACTCATTCAGCCACTTTCACAAACACTTAGAATACACTATTACAACATACATGGTGCATGTTAACAAAACATGTATTAGGGCTATCCTTTAGCCAAGCAAGTATTTTATCTATGTATAATATATCACTACAGCAAATAATCATGATAAATACATATCCAAAATTTATACGTATACAGTATTTTCTAGAATACGCAATTTCAACATACATAGCATTTACAAGTGAACATGTATTACGGCGATTCCTTTCGCCAAACTAGTATTTTATCCATATATAGTATAATTATACATTAAATAAACATGTCAAACATTTCTCCAAAAAAAATACGTATACGGTATTTCTACGTATACCTAGAGTATGTGAAATTCCATATTCTACACCGTTAATCGAAACAGGAAACGGAAAGCACTTTGTACATGTGCAATTGCATGCAGATCATGAATCTATCATTATCTGACATTGAAAGCGTTGAAAAACGTAACTTATACACTTAAAGTCCTCACCTCAGCCCTTGGAATTCCAACAAATCAGCAAGGGTGTTGGAGCTTCCGTATACGGGAGTTTCCTAGCCTAAAGAGCGGAACCGATTAGCTTTTTCATATCCTACAACGATCCTACCTTAAATCAGACCTAGGGTTAGGGTTTCTTACCTTCAAATGGGATGGACACCGCCGGGAAAACACCTGGAATAAGGCGGTGTAGGCCGTGTGACGAGTGGAAGCAGCAGGAGGAAGATCGGCTTCGAACTCCAAGCCTTTCTCTCTCTTTTCTCTCTCTCTCTAAGGGTTTGCTCCCAAATTCGTATGGCTGTGAGAGGGGCTGTTCTAAGCCCCTTTTATAGCCAAAAACATGTCTAAAATAGACTCAGGTTCAAGGGTGGCTGAATCTATAGGCATTTCGCCACTTTTCAAGCTCAAAAGGGGTGTTCTGGTGGCCCTCTTTGAGCCAAACGTCAGACTTAAGCTTACCATCTATGGATCCACGTGGGATTACGTTTTCGACTCGATCGGATTCCCAGATCGCACGTGGCGGACCACTTTCAGTTCAACGGTCAGTGGCCCACGATCAGAAATTCTGAGTACATGTAAATGTTCCTGAAATTTTTCTTAATCCGAGGGTGTAATTTGGTCTGATTCCGACGGTCAGGTTGCTTAATACTGACGTGCAAGCGAATGGTGCCAGATCACTATTCCAGATATTTTAATTTCAAAGGGAATAGTGTTTTTCACACTCCCTCGCTCCGGATCGAAATAAATGGCCGTGGGACATCGGAATCACCTGATTTTTGAGATGATTGTCAAGCCCAGTGGGGCGGTCCTGGTTCCTTAGCTTCGTGTTAATCGGACTCCCGATGTGCGATCTAGACCTCATACGAAGTTTCGTTTCAGTCCCGAGAGCAGACGGGTAATGAGTTTGGTTCTAAACTTTAGGGAAACCTAGAGTCACTGATTTTGCAAGTTTTGGGTCTTGCAGATCGTATTTAAAGCGATCCCAACGGATTTCATGGCTAATCGAGTTTTGCACTTAGTTAACTTTGTTAAATTTCTAAAGGATTTAATCCTAATTGTTTTCTGGTTGAGATGGTACTTAAGCCTTTGCAGTTTGTATATAAAGTGATCCAAGTTTTACTACTTAGCTAGTTTAAGATAGTGTCTAGGGCGAAAGTGCTTTGAAAAAAATTGAAAGCACAAGGTAGTGAAGGGTGGGATTTGTGAAGAAAATGGTTTAAGACGGGATTTGAGGCTTTGAATTGAGCATTTGAAAAGTTAATCAGGTGTTAAGATTGACCCAATGCCTAAGGATGTCTAATCCCAGGTTGGCAAAAATCCGGGATGTTAACCTAGTGTGTCTCCCTGGGGAGCACCTGTGCTATTTGTGAAGAAGAAGGACGGGTCGCTACGGTTATGTATTGATTACCGTAGGTTGAACCAAGTCACGGTGAAGAACAAGTATCCTTTGCCCAGGATAGATGATCTGTTCGATCAGTTGAGGGGGGCGAAGTATTTCTCGAAGATTGATCTTCAGTCAGGGTACCACCAGTTGCGCGTGAGAGAGGAGGACGTGCAGAAGACAGCCTTCAGGACGTGCTTTGGGCACTATGAGTTCTTGGTGATGTCGTTCGGTCTGACGAACGCACCAGCCGTGTTCATGGATCTGATGAACCGGGTATTTCGGCCCTTCCGTTACCGATTCGTCATCATCTTTATTGATGACATTTTGATATACTCTACGAGTCGGGAGGAGCACGAAGAGCACTTGCGAGCGGTATTGGGTATGTTGGAGAAGAACCAGTTGTTCGCACAATACAAGAAGTGCGACTTCTGGCAGGAGGAAGTCAAGTTTCTGGGACACGTAGTGTCCAAGGATGGGATAGCAGTGGACCTTGCTAAGGTAGCCACGGTTCAGGATTGGCAGCAGCCTGAATCGGTTACTGAGGTGAGGAGTTTCCTTGGTCTGGCTGGGTATTACAGACGCTTCATTTGGGACTTCTCGAAGATTGCCAGGCCGTTGTCTCAGTTGACTCGGAAAGACCTGAAGTTCGCCTGGAACGAGAAGGCGGAGGCAGCTTTTAAGGAGCTGAAGGACAAGTTGATGTCCGCCCCTGTGCTAGTATTGCTAGAGCAAGGGGTGAAATACACGGTATATACTGACGCATCTCGCGTTAGTTTGGGTTGTGTTCTGATGCAGAAGGATAGGGTAATTTCGTATGCCTCGAGACAATTAAGGAAGCACGAGGAGAATTACCCTACACATGACCTGGAGTTGGCAGCTGTCATCTTTGCATTGAAGCTCTGGAGACATTACCTCTACAGAGAGGAGTTCGAGCTTTTCTGCGATCACAAGAGCCTTAAGTACATATTCACACAGCGAGACTTGAATATGAGACAACGCCGATAGATGGAGACCTTGAAGGACTTCAAGTTCGAGGTTTCCTACCATCCTGGCAAGGCGAACCTTGTGGCAGACGTTTTGAGCCGCAAGAAGATGATTGCATTTGCGGCACCGCTGATGATAGCCGAGTGGGACATGATGGAGTTCGTACGGGACTTCGAGCAGAGACTCACTGTCGAGGAGCCATATGAGTGTGTTGCGCACATTCGGGTGCGACCACTTATTGACGACAGGATTGTTGAGGCCCAAGAGGGCGATAGTCGGCTGTCTGAGCTTCGAGAGCAGGCTAGTGACGCCGAGGATTCCGAGTGGAGAGTTGGTTCTGATGGAGGTCTACGATTCCGTGGCCGCCTATGCGTTCCTGATGTGTCTAACTTGAGACGCGAGCTTCTCGAGTCTTCCCATAACTCGAAGCTTGTGATGCATCCTGGTAGCACGAAGATGTACCGGGATATGAGGCAGACGCATTGGTGGGATAACATGAAGGCCCACATTGTTGAGTATGTGTCTCGATGTCTGACGTGCCAGTAGGTCAAGGCAGAACATCGCCGACCTCCTGGACTGCTTCAGCCCATGCCCATAGCGGAGTGGAAATGGGATTTCATCTCCATAGATTTCATATCAGGGCTGCCGAAGACGAGGAAGGGACACGATTTCATTTGGGTGATTGTGGACCGGTTGACCAAATCGGCCCATTTCCTCCCTATCAGAGTTACGAACTCTGCAGACGAGCTGGCTAGGTTGTACATCAGAGAGATCGTCCGTCTGCACGGGGTTCCTTTAGAGATTGTGT
The DNA here is from genome assembly GCA_021015155.1 of Magnolia officinalis. Lineage (NCBI taxonomy): Eukaryota > Viridiplantae > Streptophyta > Magnoliopsida > Magnoliales > Magnoliaceae > Magnolia > Magnolia officinalis. The sequence continues at coordinate 29,590,479 of JAJHSJ010000010.1, read as the reverse complement.
CGGACAGAGACACGCGGTTCACATCTATCTTCTGGACTCGTATCCAGGAGGCGATGGGTGTGAAGTTGAAGTTCAGTACGGCGTTTCATCCTCAGACTGATGGGCAGACAGAGCGGGTGAATCAGATTCTGGAGGATATGTTGCGAGCATGTGTGTTGGACTTCAAGGACAGCTGGGATGACTGTCTTCCGTACGTACAGTTCGCCTACAACAACAGCTTCCAGGCGACTATTGGCATGGCGCCGTATGAGGCCCTATATGGTCGTCCGTGTAGAGCACCGCATTGTTGGGCCGAGGTTGGCGAGCGTAGTCTGATTGGCCCGGAGTTGGTACAGGCGACTACGGAGAAGGTCGACATTATCAGGCGTCGACTACTGACAGCGCAGAGCAGGCAGAAGAGTTACGCCGATACGAGGCAGCGACCGCTGGAGTTCGAGGTCGGGGATCATGTGTTCCTTCGAGTTTCCCCTATGAAGGGAGTCCTTCGGTTTGGTAAGAAGGGGAAGCTCACACCGAGGTTTATCGGTCCATTTCAGATACTGGATCGAGTGGGTGATGTGGCGTATCGTCTCGCCTTGCCCACACCACTTGCCTCTGTACACAATGTATTTCATGTATCTATGCTGAAGAAGTACGTTCCCGATCCTTCGCATATCATCAGATGGGAGCAGGTACAGCTTAGCGAGGATGCTACGTACGAGTTGCGCCCGACACGTATCCTTGACAGGAAGAAGCAGGTACTACGTAGCAAGGTCATTCCACTTGTGAAGGTGCTATGGACACATCATTCTGAGGAGGAAGCTACTTGGGAGACTGAGGCTGAGGTCAGGAAGAACTACCCTCAGATTCTCGAGGATTACGAAAAGGTATAAATTTCGAGCACGAAATTTTTTGTTTAAGGGGGGTAGATTGTAACGACCCGTAAATTTCTGTACGTTGGCTCGAGTACCACCTCGACCAGAAATCAATTAGGATTAAATCCTTTAGAAATTTAACAAAGTTAACTAGGTGCTAAACTCGATTAGCCATGAAATCCGTTGGGATCGCTTTAAATACGATCTGCAAGACCCAAAACTTGCAAAATCAGTGACTCTAGGTTACCCTAAAGTTTAGAACCAAACTCATTTCCCGGCTGCTCTCGGGAATGAAATGAAACTTCGTATTAGGTCTAGATCGCACATCGGAAGTCCGATTAACACAAAGTTAAGGAACTAGGACCGCCTCACTGGGCTTGAAAATCATCTCAAAAATCAGGTCCAGCCGATGTCCCACGGCCATTCTTTTGGATCCGGAGCGAGGAAGTGTGAAAATCACTATTCCCTTTACAAAATAAATATCTGGAATAGTGATCTGGCATCATTCGCTTGCGCATCAGTATTAAGCAACCAGACCGTCAGAATCAGACCAAATTACACCCTCGGATTAAGAAAAATTTCAGGAACATTTACATGTACTTGGAATTTCGGATCGTGGCACACTGACCGTTGAACTGAAAGTGGTCCGCCACGTGCGATCTGGGAATCCGATCAAGTCGAAAACGTAATCCCACATAGATCCATGTGTGGTGAGCTTAAGTCTGACGTTTGGCTCAAGGAGGGCCACCAGAACCTCTCTTTTGGGCTGGAAAAGTGACGAAATGCCTATATTAGCAGTAACCCTTGAACCTGAGTCTGTTTTGGAGAGGTTTTTGGCTATAAAATGAGCTTAGAACAGCTCCTCTCACAGCCATACGAATTTGGGATAAAACCCTAGAGAGAGAGAGAGAGAGAAAAGAGAGGAAAGGGCTTGGGATTTGTGGGAGAACTTCCTCCTACCGCTTTCAGACATCGCACGGCCTACACCGCCGCTTTCCAGGTGCTTTCCCGGCGGTATCCATTCCGTTTTAAGGTGAGAAACCCTAACCCTAGGTCTGATTTGAAGTAGGTAGGCTTTAGGTTGTGGAAAGACTAACCGATTCCGCTCTTTAGCCTAGAAAACGCCCGTATACGGAAGCTCAAGAACCCTTGCTGATTCGTTGTGATTGCAATGGCAATGGTGAGGACTTTAAGTGTATAGGTTACGGTTTTCAACGCTTTCAATGTCAGATAATGATAGATTCATGATCTGCATGCAATTGCACATGTACAAAGTGCTTTCCGTTTCCTGTTTCGATTAACGTTGTAGAATATGGAATTTCACATACTCTAGGTATACGTAGAAATACCGTATATGTATTTTTTTTAGAAATATGTTTACCATGATTAATTGTTGTATGATTATATAGTATATGGTTAAAATACTTGTTTGGCGAAAGGAATCGCCGTAACACATGTCCGCTTGTAAAAACCAAGTATGTTGAAATTGTGTATTCTAGAAATACCGTATATGTGTAAATTTTGGAAATGCAATTGCCATGATTATTTGATGTATGATTATGATATACATAGATAAAATACTCACCTGGCGAAAGGAAAGCCCTAATACGTATTTCGCTAACATACGTCATGTATGTTGGAATAGCGTACTCTAAGTGTTTGTGTAAATGCTTATGTGTGTAAATGCTTGAGTGTTAGTGCCTTGGAGAGGTACTGATGTGGGATTCCCGACTACCTTAGAGACATGTAGGATACCCTCCATGTGGTGGTTCGCTATAACCACTCACTTGTGATGTGTATGTAATTGTATCCCTATTTGTATAATGCTTTACAACATGCTTTACTTCATGCTTTATTTCATGCTTTATAACATGCCTGCTAACATGCATGTATTACTTTGTTATCATGCTTTACTCCACATGCTACGGATGAAGATTGATTGAGTTTGGGACTATATCTATAGTCCAGACATTCGGTACCAGACTTGAGATTGTGGCTGAGATTCATGTCGCCACAAAGGATGTGTCTGACGAACCCGAGTCATACTTCGGTTGACGATAGTGGTTGGCCACACTGAGTGCTTTTGCGCTCCATATCGCCCAACTTGTGGTGCGCTCGAGCTAGTCAGGCTCGTCAAGTAAACCAATATGTGAATGTGTGTTCACCATGTTTGGTCACTACTGCTTGAACCTAGGGTACCAAACTTACCAGTGGCGATCCCGTTAACCATGGTACCTCGATCCGCTAAGACGCATGAGCCGGGCATGGTGGTATGGGACACCGTGGTCGAGCTGTCGGCCTATGCTGGGGCCATGTGCCTCCCCGTAGTGACCATTGCGCAACCAAACTCGTGAGCCGAATACGGTGGTATGGGACACTGTATTCGAGCTGTCGATACTTACGGCGAGAGCCGAGTACGGTGAGACCTGTGCTCGTGCTGACGGGCGACGAGTCCTCCGTAGTATCTTCGAGTATACTCCAAGGGTCTGTGATTGGCGATGAGTCTTTCACAGCAACTAGAGTATGAGTTGAGCCGAGTACGGTGAGACCTGTACTCGAGTTGACGGCTAGTGATTGAGCCGAGTACGGTGAGACCTGTACTCGAGCTGACGGCCACCAATTGAGCCGCATACGGTGAGATCTGTATCCGTGCTGACGGGTGGCGAGCCCTTTGCGATGCCTTCACTACGTTTCTTAAACCATAATTTCATAATGAGATTAACTAGGAATGACGACCCTAGAATGGATCATGTTTGGGAATGATACAAGGGAGGTACCTTAGTTTCCCAATACTGCTGTTTGAAATGGACTAATAATAACTTGGTAATCATGAGCATCATCGCACCGCATGTGCTTAGTAGATGTGGCGCACTGAGGGAGTTAAGCATTCGCGAACGTAAGATGATGTTGCTTGAGGGTGGTTTGGCAAGGGCATACAGCATCATGTCATTTCATTCTCGCACTTAATAAGAGTAGTTAGAATTGTTTGAATTGTACTGCTTTATCATTACTGCTTGATTAAATTGATAACATGTTAACCTATGCTTTATTGTTCCACTGAGTTAGCTACTCACTCCCACGTTACGGGACGGTGTTTGCAACACCCACCAGACTCTGTCGCAGGTATAGACGACGCCTCGGTTCAGGAGCCGGAGCCCGACTTCGATGAGGATCAGGAGGAGTTCTCCTTTATGCAGTATTCTGATGGCTTTGCTTAGGCCGGCTGCATCGCGGGGATTTCAGGGCTTCTCTTGGGAGTTGTATTTTGATTTTTGACTTAGAAACCATACATGTATATTGGTACTCAGTTAGTACTCATACTCTGGAATTCATAAAATTTTGTTACTTTACACACCTTAAATATAAAATTTTAGTCTTCCGCTTGCCTTTACATAATTGAAATGGAGTATGAATTACTGTTTTGGTATAATCTTATTCATGTTTATTGCTCTAACTCAGACAACATTTAACCATCATTGTGTATGTTGCATAAGTGATGCGTTGGAACTCGGGAGTTGAGTTCATACTCGACCCTCGAATTTTAGGGCGTTACAACATTTTAACATATATAGTGTATATTGGTCGTGGCGTGATTTAGGGCAAATCCTTTCGTCAAAGGGGTATCGCCAATATAACAATCATATATCCATGATAATTAGTCATGGCGAGCATGAATGAGAATTCTATACTCATTCAGTCATTTTCACAAACACTTAGAATACACTATTTTAACATACATAGTGTATATTAGCAAAAACATGAATTAGGGCGGGTCCTTTCCCCAAACAAGTATTTTATCCATATATCATATATCAATACAGCAAATAATCATGGCAAACACATTTCCAAAATTTATACGTATACGGTACTTTCTACAAATACCTAAAGTATGTAAAATTCCATATTCTTCATCTTTAATCGAAACGGAAATCAGACAGCACTTTGTACATATGCAATTGGATGCAAATCATGAATTTATCATTATCTGACATTGAAAGCATTGAAAACCATACCCTATACATCTAAAGTCCGCACCTTTAAGCTGTAGAATCGTAACGGAATCGATAGAATTGCTAAGCTTTCGTATACAACAGTTTGGTAACCTATAGCATGTTTTTGGTTAGTTATTTCATAACCTACAACTATCAAAACCCCAAATCAGTTTAGGGTTAGGGTTTCTTACCTAGGAATGACGCCGGAATCGCCAGGAAAGCGACAAGAATGGTGCGGTTGAGCATGGATAGCAGCAGGGAAGAGTGGCAGGGAGATTCTCCCACTTCTCCCACACTTTCTCTCTCTTTTCTCTCTTCTCTCTCTAGGGTTTCTCTCAAATTCGTATGACTGTGAGAGAGAGGGTTTTAAGGTCCTTATATTGCCTAAAAACTCACTAAAATAGACTTATGGTCAAGGTATACTTAGGTTATAACCAAAGCGGACTTGTTTCAGCTCAACGGAGGACTTCTGGCGGGCCTCCTTGAGCCAAAGGTCGGACTTAAGCTCACTAACACTAGATCTACGTACCATTAAGTTTTCGTTCCAGTAGGGTTCTCAGATCACGCGTGGCGGACCAATTTCAGTTTAACGGTCAGTGGATCTCGATCAGAGATTCTGAGTACATGGTTATGTTTGGGGAAATATCCCTGATCTGAGGGTGTAATTTGGTCTGATTCTGGCTGTCTGGTTGCTTAATACTGATCCGCAAGCGAGAGGTGCCAGATTACTATTTGAGATATTTTATTTTGAATTAATTTCACATTTCTCACACTCTTCACTCCGAGCTCAAGCGAACAGCCGTGGGACACTGTCTCGATTCGATTTCCGAGATGGTTGTCAAGCCCAGCGAGGCGGTCCTAAGTCCTTAACTTCGTATTATTCAGACTCCCGATGTGCGGTCTAGAGTTGATACAGAGTTTCGAGATGCTCCCGAGAGCAACCGGATAATGAGATTGATCCTAGATTTTAGGGTAACCTAACGTAAATGATTTTACAAGTTTTGGGTCTTGCAGATTGTATTTAAAGTGATTGGTGCTAATTTCACAGGCACTCTAGTTTAACACTAGCTAATTCTCGCCTAATTTCTAAAGGATTTAGTCCTGAGTAATTTCTGTTTGAGGTGGTTCCTGGGCCTTTGTAGTTTGTATATAAAGTGATGCAAATTATAATACTTAGCTAGTTTAAGATAGTGTCTAGGGTGAAAGTACTTAGAAAATTTAAAGAACAAGGTGGTGAAGTGTGGGATTTGTGAAGGAAATGGGTTAAGGAGCGATTTTAGACTGTGGGATTCAGTTCTGACAAGTTAATAAGGTGTTAGGATCGACCCATTGCCTAAGGACGTCTAATTCCAGGTTGGCAAAAATCCGGGATGTTACAATATACCCCCCTTAAAACAAAATTTCGACCCCGAAATTGGCTAAGGGTAATAAGGGAAGATTTAATTATTTCTTTTGCCTAAGTTTTATTGATTTCAAGTTTCTACGCGTGGTAGGGTATATACAAGCCTGTTTCATTTTAGTCTACCCCGCTTAAAACTTATTTCTTTATCCATTTCTCATACCCTGATGGTTCGCTACAATTTATTTCTTTACCTATTTAGAGTCTCGACGACAATTTCCAAAAATTTAGAGTAAGATAGCTGTTTTCATTGTTTGACCAACACGGAGAGACGGTAATAGTGGGCTTGATCCCAATATATCGATCATCTACCGGGCCAGGGTAGGAAGCTCATCGTATCCCTTCTGAATCCTGGTGGATCCTGGTCTTCTGCTCGGCCAAGCAGTGAGTCCATTGGTAGTCACCCAGGATTGAGAATTGGGTCAAGCCGCGAATGTTTTGCAGTTGTATATTTCAGTAACTCCGTAGTCCGATCAGTCTAGAAACGTAAGGAATGTCCATCATTGAAAGACTCAAATTGTCTATGTCTAAGGTTGCCCTTTAGGTCTTAGTCTAAGAGAGTCCTCGTTATTATCTATGTCCAAGGAAATGGTGAATCAAATCTTACTAGATCATCCTAAAACGGTTTCTCATAGTAGAACTTGCTAGGGCTTCTATAATGTTCGTATTCAACGAGCACAGTTTCGATCCTCAGCCAGTGGGGTAGGGTCCACCATGCTTTCGCTGTGCCACCCAGATCAAAGAGGTGTATTAGCCGACCTAACTAAGTCCATCGGTCTCTGACATTCCCTAGTGTGATCAGGAGCCTAGTCTTAATTTAGGAGTAGCAGTATCCTCTAGGTGTAATCCAAAGTCTATTCTTATACACTAGATGATTTCAGTTCATTTTTAATACAAGAAAGGGTTTTATCACTTAGGGTCAAAGTTGCCTAATTGGAATTGAGTCGCCCGAACTTAAATTTAATTATGCTCGAGCACTACACACATACGTACTCCAGCTAAGAGGGTCCTAAGGTTCACGTTATAAATTTGTTGGATTTCCTACACGGTCGGGCCTGTCGAAATCTAGGAGAACCGCTCTAGGTCCAAAACTCCAAGGGCCTATTTGTCAAACAACCATTTACTCTAAAAGCTTAAGCTGTCAGAGTGTGGTGGGTTAATGTATATCAGGGGACTTTATCACTTCAACACTACTTGGCTAGTGGTCTTAAGTTGTATTTAATGAGCTTGCATTGCTAATCCCTCCTCGGGATTGGGTGAGGCATGTTTGGTAGGAGGGTGGGATTAATTTTATAGGCTTTGAAAAATGAGTCTTGTGTGGGAAAGCGTGAGATGGGAGTTCCAAATCCCAGGATGAGGAATTTCTAAGTGTAATAGGAAAAGAAAACCCGGGATATACTTTTCATTGCATACATTCCAAACATGGCATTAGAAAACATGGGATACACCCAATCTAGGGACCATATCTTACACATACATTTATTATTATTTATACAATTCTATCCACCTTACTTACCTAATGCAGTTGGCCGAACGGGCCCTAAACGTCCCAACATTTGGAGGTTGTGAAAGCTATGGGACACAAAATGTGAATCGTTGTGCCCATAAGGGTGTGAAATGGTGAGGCCAAGAGGAGCAATGGTAGAGGGGTGGAAGGAGTTCACACTTGTCAAGTACAACTCCGACTTGTCAAACATTCTACTCATTTCATCAACATGAAAACACAAAAATCCTAACGCAGCAATAAACAACTACGAGACAATGGCATGGATGACTAGGCATCCAAGAAAATGGTCGTACTAAGCTTGGATAAAGTCATGGAAAATGAAGGAAAAGTGATAGAGAGATAAAGAAAGGGCTGGAGGTCTGATGCTCCACGGACTTGGGTCTCAACAGATGTTGTAAAAAGCCCAAATGAAAGGAAAGAAATGTAGGAAATGAAGAAATGGAAGGGGTAGGGAGCTTACACGTTTTTGAGCTTCATATGGGGCATGTAAGGGCCCAAATGAGAGAGATCAGAGAGGGTAGGGAGGTAGGGATGGCTGTGAACGACGACTATGGAGGGGTTGTGGCCGAAAATGACAGATTGAGCGATTGGAGTGGAGGTTTGAGAGAGAAAATCAGATTTTGGAGGGAAAGGGAGAGCTTGGAGGGGGATTTTGTGAAGGAGGTACTAGTTTGGGAAGGTTTTAAGGGACGGCCCACACATCAGGGGGTTCCCCTAGGCCCCAAACATGATCGGCCCGACCGGCCCACCCGCCCGGGCCCGAAACCCGGCGAGGGCCTCGTCGACCAATGGTCCAGATCTCGAGGGCTCGCCCCATGGGCGAGACCCTCCTGTCCCCTAGGCCCCAAAAAATCCTGGGTCCCACCCTGGGTACCCCTAGATTAATGTGGGTAGGCCCCCGACCCTGATTCGCTCAATTTCGGGTAGTTTCGGGCAATTTTGGACGTATCTTGCAATCTGGAATGAGTTATCTGACGTAAAATATATGATTTTGGGGTAGAACGAGCTAACGAAGTCAACCAACCCTGCTATGCAGGGTTGCACAGCCCGAAATTGCAAAAAAACCTTGGATCGATGGTCGTTTCCCTGTTTCAATTTCGTCTTCAATATAAATAGTAGTTTTAGTTTGATTACTTTTCATCCATTGGGCTCTAGGAGTTGCGCCCAACGTGAAAAGATCTTAGAATAATTAGGAGAACGGTTTGGTGAAGCCAAATACGACACTTACTATTTTTGGCCGAAAACCTTGCGCACTAGTAGACATCACAACCTTATAGTAAGTCGCAAATTCTAGGAGTTTTAGTTGTAGTTTGTTTCTGATTTCTTTCCCATTACTTGGTATCCCTATTTAAAGGGTTGTGAACTCATTTTTTTTTTAATTTTAATTTTATTTTTTATTTTTTAGTCATTCATTAATCAATATCGAATTTATTAGAATTTATTTCTATTTTCTGCTTCTATTTTCTGCTTTCTTCTCTCGTAGATTCGAGAAGTCTCTGTGAGGAGTCCAGAGAAGCTCCGAGGATTCAGAGTAGTTATCCTCATCACGTTTATCCCATATTCTACCGATTTTCAACGGTTGGGATGAGGTGGATTGTGATCTAGACCCGTTGTTTGACGGTCTAGAAGTGTTCCGGGATCATTTCATGTAATCATCGAGACCTACGGGTCCAATCTCTACGGTTAATCTCATCCAAATGTGCTATTTGGTGAAATTGGAGAACCTAAGTCTGTTTCTACATCCCGTCGCTCCCTCCTAAGTCAGAATGCGTCGTGTGACCATAACCCAGGTCCAGTTTAATCCAAATCATGCTCTGATACCATCTTGTAACGCCCTGAAAATCGGGGGTCAAGCATAAACTCAACTCTCGAGTTCCAACGCATCACTTATACAACAAAATGAATGATGATTAAATGTTTTCGGTATTAGTGCATTGAACATGAGTGAGATTAAGCCAAAACAGCATATCATACTCCAGAGACAGTTACATTGCAAGCGGAAGACTGTGATAGATATATATACAATATAAAAACAGTGGTGGGTCTCCAGAGTGTGATAATGTTACCAGGTTAAATAATTACAAGTACAGCTTCAAATTATACCCTTTTGTGGAAGTGTAATGTCCTCTATCCCAAACACATAGCCCCGTCAATGCAATACCAGGTCTTCATAGACCTGTCAGAGAGCTACATGTAGGAGAACTCCTCCTCAACATCATAGTAGTAGTCCGGCTCTACTTCATAAGCATCGCCATCACCTGAAACCCAACAAATCTGGTTGGTGTGTACAACACCGTCCCGTAACGTGGGAGTGAGTGATCAACTCAGTGGAACAATAAAGCATAGGTTAACATGTTATCAAAACATTCAAGCAGTAATGATAAAGCAGTAAAATCAAACACTTCTAATTATTCTTATTAATGCAAGTATGAATGCAGTCATGATGTATGCCCTTGCCAAACCACCCTCGTGCGACACCATCTTACGTTCGCGGCATGCTTTCATCCCTCAGTGCTCCACATCTTCCAGGCACATGCAATGCTATGATGAGCATGATTACCGAGTTGTTATTAGTCCATTTCAAACAGCAGTATTGGGAAACTAAGGTACCTCCCTTGTATCATTCCCAAACATGATCCATTCTAGGGTCGTCAGTCCTAGTTAATCTCATACGATATTATGGTTTGAGAGGCATCGCGAAGGCATCACAAAGGGCTCGTCACCCGTCAGCACGGATATAGATCTCACCATATGCGGCTCAATTACTGGCCGTCAGCTCAAATATAGGTCTCACCGTACTCGGCTCAATCGCGGGCCGTCAGCTCGAATACAGGTCTCACCGTACTCGGCTCAACGCATGCTCTAGTTGCTGCGAAGGGCTCATCGCCAATCACAGACCTTAGAGTATACTCGAAGACACTACGAAGGGCTCGTAGCCTGTCAGCACAAATACAGGTCTCACCGTATTTGGCTCTCGCCGTAGGTGTCGACAGCTCGAATATAGTGTCCCATACCACCATAATCGGCTCACGAGTCTAGTTGCTCACTGGTCACTACGGGGAGGCACGTGGCCCCAGCGTCGGCCGACAGCTTGACCACGGTATCCCATACCACCATGCCCGGCTCATGAGTCTTAGCGGATCGAGGTACCATGGTTAAAGGGATTTCACTGGTAAGTTTAGTACCCTAGGTTCAAGCAGTAACGTCCAAACATGGTGAACATATATTAGACAGATCGGGTTACTTAACGAGTTCAACTAGCACGAGGGCCCGTTGAGTTGTACGACATGAAGTGCATAAGCACTTCGTGTGGCCTAACCACTGCCGATAAGCAACGCACGACTTGGGTTCGTCAAACACATCCTGCGTGGCAAATGAATCACAGCCACGAATTCAATCCCGTTACCGATTGCCTGGACTATAATCATAGCTCCAATCACATTCAATTGCAGATAGTTAAAGCAGTAATGGATCAAGGTTTAAATCATACAATCAAAGTCTGATATTATCCGTTTAGGGCTGCCAGGGTTGTTGCACGCACTCGTTGCTCCACTCCCCCATCACCCATGACGGATCATACAATGTAAACATGAATTTAAATATACGCATTACATAGATAAAATCATACAATCAGTTGAGCATGTTATGAAGCACAACACATGAATTAGGGCGAGTCCTTTTGCCAAATATGGCAAACAAGTATTTTATCCATATATCATATATCAATACAGTAAATAATCATGGCAAACACATTTCCAAAATTTATACGTATACGGTACTTTCTACAAATACCTAAAGTATGTAAAATTCCATATTCTTCATCATTAATCGAAACGGAAATCAGACGGCACTTTGTACATGTGCAATTGCATGCAGATCATGAAACTATCATTATCTAACATTGAAAGCGTTGAAAACTATAACCTATACATCTAAAGTCCGCACCTTTAAGCCGTAGAATCGTAACGGAGTCGATAGAATTGTTAAGCTTTCGTATACAGCAGTTTGGTAACCAATAGCATGTTTTCGGTTAGTTATTTCATAACCAATAACTATCAAAACCCCAAATCAGTTTAGGGTTAGGGTTTCTTACCTAGGAAGGACGCCGGAATCCCCGGGAAAGCGACAAGAATGGTGCAGTTGAGCATGGATAGCAGCAGGGAAGAGTGGCAGGGAGATTCTCCCACTTCTCCCACGCTTTCTCTCTCTTTTGTCTCTTCTCTCTCTAGGGTTTCTCTCAAATTCATATGGCTGTGAGAGTGAGGGTTTTAAGGTCCTTATATAGCCTAAAAACTTACTAAAATAGACTTATGGTCATAGTATACTTAGGTTATAACCAAAGCGGACCTGTTTCAGTTCAACGGAGGACTTCTAGCGGGCCTCCTTGAGCCAAAGGTCGGACTTAAGCTCACTAACACTGGATCTACGTACCATTAAGTTTTCGTTCCAGTAGGGTTCTCAAATCACGCGTGGCGGACCAGTTTCAATTCAACGGTCAGTGGATCTCGATCGGAGATTCTGAGTACATGGTTATGTTTGGGAAAATATCCCTGATCCGAGGGTGTAATTTGGTCTGATTATGACGGTCTGGTTGCTTAATACTAATTTGCAAGCGAGAGGTGCCAGATTACTATTTGAGATATTTTATTTTGAATTAATTTCACATTTCTCACACTCTTCACTCCGAGCTCAAGCGAACAGCCGTGGGACACTATCTCGATTCGATTTCCGAGATGGTTGTCAAGCCCAGCGAGGCAGTCCTAAGTCCTTAACTTCGTATTATTCGGACTCCCGATGTGCGGTCCAGAGTTGATACGGAGTTTCGAGATGCTCCCAAGAGCAGTCGGGTAATGAGATTGATCCTAGATTTTAGGGTAACCTAGTGTCAATGATTTTACAAGTTTTGGGTCTTGCAGATCGTATTTAAAGTGATTGGTGCTAATTTCCCAGGCACTCTAGTTTAACACTAGCTAATTCTCGCCTAATTTCTAAAGGATTTAGTCCTGAGTAATTTCTGTCTGAGGTGGTACCTGGGCCTTTGTAGTTTGTATATAAAGTGATTCAAGTTATAATACTTAGATAGTTTAAGATAGTGTCTAGGGTGAAAGTACTTAGAAAATTTAAAGAACAAGGTGGTGAAGGGTGGGATTTGTGAAGGAAATGGGTTAAGGAGCGATTTTAGACTATGGGATTCAGTTCTGACAAGTTAATAAGGTGTTAGGATCGACCAATTGCCTAAGGACGTCTAATTCCAGGTTGGCAAAAATTCGGGATGTTACAAATTATTGAATCGATCAGCCAATCTCGAGCCTGAAATCAGTTCTGAGCATCCTTCCAGTCATTCCTCCTTGGGATGTGAAAACCCTCTCAAGAATATGTTGCGCAGGTGGTGGAACAGATCCTTTCGTTATGCGGGTCGCGCAACCTATTTTCGCATTGCGCGGTTCGGCAACTAGTTTCCCCGTTGCACGGGTCGCGCAAGGGCTTTCCTTCGCTGAGTGGATCGCGCAACGGGAATCTTCCGTTGGACAGAACTTCATGTTGCCTGTCTTCTATTGCGCAGTTCACATAGGGGCTCTCTTCCATTGCACGAGTCACGCAACTATTTTCTCCATTGCACAGGTCGCGCAACGACTTCATCAGTTGCACGGGTCGCGCAACTGAATTCTTCCGTTGCGCGGGTCGCGCAACTGCATACGTCTCTCTCTCTACTCACTTCTTCTTCTCCATTTCTCTTCCAACTGATCCAAATGATCCAACCCCTCAAATGAATCAGGGAGGGGTATTTATAGGCTCCACCACTCTTAGAAAGTGGTGATCACCACCACTTATCCCTTCACATTTGGACATCTTCCTCGCTTAAACCATGGTGTCCACCAAACTCCCTCTTAAATGGTGGTATACAACCTCTCTTTACTAAAATGACACCTGTGCATGCTTTTTTACCAAACTACCCTTTTCAATGCATTTTTACTGAAATACCTAAACTACCCCGGGAGCTGGATTTTTACTAAAATACCTAAACTACCCCTGGACATGAATTTTTACCAAAATACCTAAACTACCCCTGGACATGGATTTTTACCGAAATACCTAAACAACCCTTGGACCTGGATTTTTACCAAAATACCAAAATACCCCCGGACATGGAATTTTACCAAAATACCCCCGAACATGGATTTTTACCAAAATACCCCCGGACATGGAATTTTCTAACCATTGCAATGAGATATTTTTTTGTGCCTCAACAACTCCTTCGATTTCATCAAAGGTAACTTGAATCCAGGAGTTGTGCCTTTTTGCACTACGTAACGCCTTTCGCACTGCATAACTTTTTATGTCATCGAAGTTGCCTTCAATGTCATCAAACTTCTTTCGATGTCATCGAACTGCCTTTAATGAATCGAGAATGTGTCCATAATAATATTAAAGACATTATTTCAAATTCTTTTCCTCACATTGCTTCAACACAATTTTCAGATTTTTCAAACATTCACTGAAGGATAAACCAAAGACAGAAAAGTCGTCCATGAAGACCTCTAAATATTACCACACCATGTCAGAGAAAATACTCAACACGCATCGCTGAAAAGTGGTAGGGGCATTACACAGTCTGAATGACATCCTTCTATAAGCAAAGGTGCCATAGAGACATGTGAACATTGTCTTTTCCTGATCTTCAAGGGCTATCTCTATCTGATTGTATCTCGAATACCCGTAAAGGAAACAGTAGTAAGAGTGAATAGCTAGCCTTTCCAAAATTTGATCAATGAAGGGCAAAGGAAAGTGGTCCTTCCTCGTGATAGTATTCAACTTCTTGTAGTCAATGTATATTCTCCAACTAGTAGTAACTCTAGTTAGCACGAGTTCATTGTTGGCATTAGTTACAATGGTGATTCCAGACTTCTTAGGAACCACCTGAGTTGGACTCATCCATTAGCTATCGGATATGGGGTATATAGTACCTACATCCGATAACTTATGTACCTCGACCTTAACCACTTCCTCCATGTTTGGATTTAGTCTACTTGTGGTTGCTAGGAGGTCTTCGCATTATCCTTAAGATGAATGCGGTGAGTACAAATCAAAGGGTCAATTCCCTTGGGGTCCGCAATCGACCATCCAAGGACCCCTTTGTGCTCAATGAGAGTAGAAATAAGCACACTCTCCTGTTCTTGCTCAAGGTGGGAAGAGATCACCACTGGGTATGTCTCATCGTGACCTAAATAGACATATTTTAAATTAGAGGGTAAAGGTTTTAGGTTAAGCTTCGGCGTTTTGAGGCTAGACGGTAGAGGCATTATATCAGTTTGAGACATTTTCAAATCGTGGTCTCCACTGGTTATGTCATGCCCCAAACTCAGAAACTAGACTCGCAAAATTCTCGATTGCCGAATTCGGCGCCGACAGCCTCCGTAGTACCCTGTTCTCGTCTCCTGGTACCCATATACTAAGTTCCGATCCTGGGATGCAACAAGGAGGATTTCAACATAAGTTCATTTCACAATAAGCATAACCCACGAACAATAACAAGAACGCCATCACAAAATCCTAGATAATCAAAATCTTTAAAGGTACAATGCGCGTAAAGGAAAATGCAATAGATAACAAACAGCTTTGGAAGCTCGGTTGCACACACTCATACTCCTGCTCAACTACGCCCTACCTTCACCTGCACGCATCAATCGTGCATAAGCTTATAGAAAGCTTAGAGGGTGATGAAAGTGTGTACGCAAGGTAAGAATGCAAGTACGTAACATCAGAGTAATGCGGAAATATGTTAGTAAGTCCATGAATGTTATCAGTCGTACCAAGGCATGAATGCTATCGGCCACACCAAGGCCATGCGATGCGATGTAAGGCCTACATAGCCAATGCCATATGCGAGATGCAGCTCAAGCATACCAATCCAGCTCATTACTGGAGCATCATATATCAGTACAGTTCTCTCTAAATAATTACTAGGGTCTAGTACACTATACATTAGATTGTCACCCCACACTAGATGCACAACCATGCAAGAGGAAGAGACCTCACTACCCGCTGACTAATAGTTTGCCAATATCTACCCGGCACGTCGGGTAGTGAAGTCTCTTCCGCTTGCATGGTTGTGCGTCCAGTGTGGAGCGACAATCTGATGTATAGTGTATTAACCCCGGTGATTATCCAAAGAGAACCGTACTGATATATGATGCTCCAAAGATGAGCTAGATTGGTATGCTTGAGCTGCATCTCGCATATAACATTGGCTATGTAGGCCTTGCATCACATCGTATGGCCTTGGTGTGGCCGATAGCATTCATGCCTTGTATCGCATAGCCTTGGTGCGGCTGATAGTATTCATGGACTTACTGACATGTTTTCGCATTACTCTAATGCTGCATACTTGCATTCCTACCTTGCGCACACACTTTCACCACCCTCAAAGCTTTCTATAAGCTTATGCATGATTGATGCGTGCAGGTGACGCTAGGCCGTAGCTGAGTAGGAGCAGGAATGTGTGCAGCAGAGCTTCCAGAGCCTTTTGTTATCTATTGTATTTCCCTTTACGCGCATTGTACTTTTAAAGATTTTGATTATAGTGGATTTTGTGATGGAGTTCTTGATATTGTTCGTGGGTTATGCTTATTATGAAATGAACTTTTGTTGAAATCCTCCTTGTGGCATCACAGGATCGGAACCTATTATATGGGTACGAGGAGACGAGAACGGGGTACTAAGGAGGCTGTCGGCACCGGATTCGGCAATCGAAAATTCTGTGAGCCTGGTTGTAACACCCTGGTTCTCAAAACCAGAGGATAGTCGCTCGAATATGAGAACCCGAGTATTACGTCACGAAGTGGACTAACGTACATCTAAATAACGAGCAATTTCCATAACATGGAGTAAGGCAACATTGTATAAACTAAGGATATCAAAGTAACACTAAGGAAGCTTAATACATATGAATGGGAGCGAAATGAAATCCCACAACAGGGGAAATATTTTATTACAATTCAAACAAGATACAAGATCTGAAATATGAAAGCAAATAAATCCCAAATTATCAGTTGAGCTCCAACGGCTCAACTGTAATGGCATAAAGGCCCGCCTTGCCAAACTCCACCTCAGTCGTCCCTAAGATCCAATCATAAGGGTCTCCACCTGTCATCAAACCCGCGTCTATTTAGTGCAACCGCACGATTGGGTGAGTGAAAACTCAATGGAAATTTCACTCATAGATTCAACCATAACACGTCAATCCAAAATGGATTAACAATTCTAACTCACATGGCAATATAATACATATGCATTTGCATGAATGTATGGATGTATGTTCAAGTCACAGATCTGGGTATGCAATCCAACTGTCAAAATAAAAGACCGCTCGTGGTAGGTAGACTACCTGGAAAAGGCCATGAAGGTGAGTGCGCCCAAAGACGATCTCCTGGAAAAATACTCGAGGTATGCCCGAGGAGGTATAAAATTCCGGAAAAGCCTGATGTAAAGAAAGAGCGGCCCAAAGTGTACAAGTGCACAAACCTGATGGTTGGACTTTGGTAATAGAACCTTGCACAACCCAATAAGATGTGACTTACGATGAACACTTGGAAAAGCTCACATGTCATGAGTGGATGTTATGCACCATGACACATATATACATTACTTTGATAGAATAATAATGACCTTTAACTTTTAAATAGGAAATATCCAACTATGCATTCCATATGAACTTCCATGATTTCTTTTTTGGTGACATAAGTCCCTCCCTACAACTCATGAATTAAGAATTCTCACATTCAAAGGAGGGCTCACCAAGAGTCATGTAAATTTTCAAGTGAGGTCATATCATTCGGATTATCTAAGAGTCCTCCTATATCCCTTAAGGACTCTTCCCACACTCAATCTTCATACAACTCACACTGTATAATAAAATAAGAGTTTTACAAACACAAGTTGTCTCATTAAAGTTATGTTCATGATGTAAAGATGACAAGAGGAATTTTTGTTTTATGACTAACCCATGATAGTTATGGAAGATGGAATTCCAATCGTCACTTTACACCACTTGTAAACAAATTTTCATTTCCCATATTGTAAGATCTATCCACAAGATAATGCCAACTAAATTAGGGATTAAAGAATATAGACAGTTATGGAGGAAAAGTCTCACAATTCACAGATGATCTAATATGAAACCCTCCCTTTCTCAACATAAGAAAAAAGTTATAAATGTGACATGGAGTTTGCAAGACAATACGTCATACACATAATCATAAAAAAATATTAAAATAATTATTTCATGAAATTCAAGATAGCTAGAAATTAATAATTTTCTAAAATTCTATACACTAAAGATTTAATCCTCATGGAAATTAGTGAAAGGAAGAAGCTATAGGGGATGCTCCTCACCTAGATTAGAAGTCCCTCTTGATTGGACAACTTACAAGTAGGAGTGCCTTCTAAGGTAAAGTAGTTGCTGATTGTACCTGACCAGGGATTGTCATAAACACCAGAGAGTCGGGACTGAGTTGACTTAGTCGAGACTTTCAATCCGTAATGAGTTGAGTAGTCTTAAGAATCTAGTTTTCTATAAGGCCTGACTTATGATTTAATTAAATCTAACGTTGCTTACATCATATACCGACGATTAGAGTCCCCTTACTCGGTAGGAAAAACTGGCCGAGTCAATCCATTAATGAAAACCGGGTCTACCCAGTTAGGTGAACTGGTCGAGTCAGTCCACCATTGACATTGAGCTGGCCCGTTGGGAATAATAGTTGGGTCAGCCCTTAGCATCTAGCGAACCAGTGTTAGACTAGTAGTATCAGTCCCAGCTCCAGGAAGAAAACCGACCACCTCCATGGTGGCGGACCTGTCATTCCCATTGGAGTAGAGGTGGAATGGGGCTAAGTCACCTAGCTCGTAACCGAGTTGAGCTGACTGCGAAACCAATCAGTTGGCTGGGTGGAATTTGATAACAACAGAGATAGATGCGTACGGGTATCTGACCAGGGACGGCGTTTGGATGTTGAATGGAGCCTAGATATGGCGTGTTGGGCCGAGGATTCGAGCAACGCAGTCAGTGAGATGGGTCGGCTATGGACAAATAGCCACAACTCACCTCAACTGCATGCCTTCTCCTCCTCACACCCTCTCCTTCTTGCTCTATCCCTCTTCCTTTCTTTCCCATTCACTCTTTCTTTCTCTCTTCCTTAAGAGCGACGACCCAAACCGAGTCGAGTTGTTACCAGGCCTGCAACCCGCTCGAACGGCGCCCAAAATTTCTTTCTCCCTCTTTCTCCATTTCCTATCCCTTATTTTTCTTCTTGGGAATCGCCCTAAAATCTGGCTACTTATAGCCGTGTCTATTTCTAGGGCCTTCCACAGCTAATCCCAGGGATTAGTGTGTTCTTAATGTAAAGCGGTGGAGAAAAACTCTTCGTCAGGTTCTATCCATTCTACTGATCGTGTGTATGGCCCCACAGATTCGTCTCTGATGGACATTAGATTGGGTGGGCCACGTGATGAATAGCTTGGATGCGTGAAAGAGTTAGATTTATAGGATGTGGGTCAACCATGCAGATTGGAGAAGATGACTCATGGTTAATGGCGATTTTCATTCTAGGGACCCATCTGATGATCCACATTGTTTGGATGGCTTGGATGCGTCCACATATCATTGTGGGACCCATCAGATGCTACCACATCTCTGCTTATCAAGGGGGTCCCGATATTTTCGGCCAGGGATGGATTTCTCACAATAAGGAAGAGTTCTTGCGAGATCTCTTCATTCCACGAGATAGGGCATTGCTTACCCTAAAACAGACGCCCCAAAAATGTTCGGAGTTCTTTCTCGAAACGTCCTAGCGGCTGGGATCGTTCTTTCCATTATTAGAAAGATTCTTGCTACCCCTTTTGTTAGCTGTAAGTAAATCCTAAAACAGGGTGGAAATGGATGGCTAGGATTATTCGAAATGGAAGGTTTAGATGGAGAGGCTAGTCGATTCTGATTTTTGGTATTTTGATAGCTCAGATTTCCTATCTCAATGAAATCCACCGTTGCAACTTACTAATGGCTGAGATCGCATCTTTGTACGTTCATCACTTCATGTAATATGATCATACCTTTGGTCGAAACTCTCATATCTTCAAGATGGACGGTTCAGATTTTGAAGATGGGGTCTGATGGTGGGTCATCACCAGCTGCAGGTAGACGGCTCTGTTTGATTGTGTGTCGGGCGGGAGGTGTTTGAAATTTAAAGGATTTTTGGTTTTCATCGGGTCAACGCTCATTTGACCCGATGCTAAGACTTCTTGCACGGTGTGTGCACACTATCTATGCACATGCACAAATCAGATGTGAGGTCCACGTCATGCTCTAGTCCGATCAACACCGTTCATTGGTCTTAGAAGGTCCCCTAATGGCTACAGATTAAAAGTTGGTAGGTTCAAGTGATTAAGTGTTTATCTTTTAAGGGTTTAAGACCATTAATTGTAGGTCATCATCGATCTAATGGCCAATTACGTTTAATCTGGTCATTCACAGTTGGGATGGTCCTAGGGTTTGCCTAGACAGGATCTAATGATTAAATTTGTGGTCTAATGGCCTAGGTTTGGTGCTTACATGACAGACCTTTAAGTTGGACGTTGTGGTTCCAATGAAGGGTGGATCTAACGATCTAAGAGTCAAGATTGATAACGTATGGTTCAATCTGTCTAATAAGGTAGGGTTTAGGCTTTTATCATCATTGGAATTCCAGCCATGCAATGGGTTTCTGAAGGCCAAATATTGATTTTGTGAAGAGATGTATGCTTGTCTTTGAGGACTAACGGTCGAATGACCTGATTTATAGAAGGAGGTTGTATTAGGTGGTTGAATTACCTTTGATCTAAATCTTCAACAGTCGTGAGGGTTTGTAGTCCTATTTATTAACTCGTTTGAATGGATGATCGCGAGTTACACCAAGATCTAGGTCTATTGACCAACTATTTTTATGATTTAGATTGTCACTAATGTCTTCATTTGTCTGATATGAATTAGGTAGACTAGATTTGTTTGATTCAGGGTTAACGATTCCATGGCACTAAAGTTTCATTTAAGTAGCATATAAAGCTTTACATCTAACTAAGTGAAGATGTATGGTAGGCGGTTATTAACTAAGATCAGACAATTGAGATGGGCAGATAAATAGGTGGTCGGACGATGGTGAGATGGGCAGATAAATAGGTGGTCAGGTGATGGTGTACAAAGTAGATTTTTACGTATCCCCATGCATAAGCATATATTAATTAGGTATCCAAGGTAATGCCCGAGTATGGAAAGTACGGGGTGTTACAATCTACCCTCCTTAAAGAGAATCTCGTCCTCGAGATTCAGTGCTTCTAAAAGAATTGGGGACAATTATAATATAATTTGCGGTGTTCTAAGCATTCATTATTTCCCTACGAAGGTTGTTTGTATGTGAGAACATATACCACTAACGGCTAGAATTGTGGTTGTTACAATCTACCCTCCTTAAAGAAAATCTCATCCTCGAGATTCTATAACACACAACCTAATTATCAATACTATGAGTGATTAACCCAACCTAATGGTGTGCCTTAACTCCCACCTGTCAACATAGGAAGTCGCAACTTACATCCTTAACAAGAGGTATCTAAATCTATTGTACCCATTAAGCCCCTAGGCTAACCAATGGTTTAATGTATATGGGTCTCACTAAAGGTTAGAAGTATATTCAGTACTACTCAGAAATTAGGGATTCGTTTCAATGCTCATCACCATCTCAATTTCCAATAATATTTATTAGGGTTACGAGTTCGTTCAAGTGATCACTAAATAATATTAGTATATCCTTCTCTTTATTTTATTATACTTTTAATGATAGTTTCCAGCCATTTAAAGTACAATACAATTTTCTATCTTTAGAGTTCGGCTAATACGATCAGATGGTTGTAGTAGGTTTGAGCCTGATACATCAATCCTTCTCCTGCGCAAAACATAGGACTTACCGTATCATTTTTTAATCCTGGTAACTCTCGATCTTCTACCTGATCAGGGCATTGGGATCATTGGAATTTGCTAGGATATGGAATTTGGATCAAACAACGCAACTTCACTTAAATATGGTTCCATCAACCCATGATCCCGATTATTCTAGACTTTTAGGGAACATCATGTGATCATCTAAATTAGCAATGAGAGTGCCTGAAATCTATGTGAATAGACAAAAATGACCATCACGCTTCCATTGCGCACTCTAGTAACTGCACTACTTAAAAATTTCCGGACCAGAATTCCTACATGGAGACTTGAGTTTGAAATTTGCTAAATTTTATCCAGACTCTTAAATTTAGTCCTCATAAGCTCAACTTAGGGTCAAAATTTTACTTAAAATTCTATAACTTCACCTCAAATAAATTTTACGTGGTGGAATTGTGGAAAATGTTATTTCTCACAAATTCAAATTCTAGATTTCTAAAAATGTTCCCTAGACGTCAAGTTTAAGGAATGTTTTTTTTTTTCATACCTTAAATATATCATAGTTGGGATTTGTTTTCCCTTAGTGCCTTGCTAGTTTCCAAGTTCTGGTAACTATTCTAATAATTTACATGGAGTTCAAACTTCTCGTCCCAATTTTCAAATGACTCATCCTAAAATTTTAAAAGAGATCAAGGTTTCAATTCTTCATGGAATTAATCATAAATTTGAATGGCATTTCTAATAAGTTTTGAAAAGGGCCCTAGTGTTTAGTTTCTAAGTTCAAACAAGTAATAGTTCATAATGGGAATCTAAATTCAATTTCTACGTTCAACAACTACACTCGAACTTCCCTACGGGGCCTAAAGTTTTGTGTCCCTACGTTCACAATTTTCATAATTCCTAAGTAATTCGAATCAAATTTGAATGGCTATCCTAATGATTTCAAGGGATCTTAAATTTAATTTCTAAGTTCAAATAACTAAATCTAAAATTTTTAAAGGAGTTTAAAATTCTACATCTCTGTTTTCACAAATTTCCCTAACTCTAAGGGAACTCTAAATAAATTCAAATGTCTTCCCTAAAAAATTTTCCATGGGGAACTAGGTTTGATTTTTGAGTTCAGACACCCAATAGTTCATAATTGGAACCTGAGTGTAGGTTTCTATGTTCTCAAAACTTCTCCTAGTTTAAAGGAGATTCACCTAATTCCCAAATCTAATTCTAACATACTAAATTAAAACATTTAAGGTGGTTATAAGTTTGTTTCCCCAAAGGCAAGGTTTGTCTAAACTCTCGCTTTGATACCAACTTGTAAAACCCTGGTTCTCAAAACCTGAGGATAGTCGCTCGAATATGAGAACCCGAGTATTACGTCACGAAGTGGACTAACCTACATCTAAATAATTGCCAATTTCCATAACATGGAGTAAGGCAACATTGTATAAACTAAGGATATCAAGAGCAACACCAAGGAAGCTCAATACATGTGAATGGGAGCAAAACGAAATCCCACAACAGGGGAAATATTTTATTACAATTCAAACAAGATACAAGATCTGAAATATGAAAGCAAGTAAATCCCAAATTATCAGTTGAGCTCCAACGGCTCAACTGTAATGGCATAGAGGCCCTCCTTGCCAAACTCTATCTCAGTCGTCCCTGAGATCCCGTCATAAGGGTCTCCACCTGTCGTCAAACCTGCGTCTATTTGGTGCAACCACACGATTGGGTGAGTGAAAACTTAGTGGGAATTTTCCTCATAGATTCAACCATAACACGTCAATCCAAAATAGATTAACAATTCTAATTCACATGGCAATATAATACATATGCATTTGCATGAATGTATGGATGCATGTTCAAGTCACAGATCTGGGTATGCAATTCAGTTGTCAAAATAAAAGACCGCCCGTAGTAGGTAGACTACCTGGAAAAGGCCATGAAGGTGAGTGCGCTCAAGGACGACCTCCTGGAAAAATACTCGGGGTATGCCCGAGGAGGTATAAAATCTCGAAAAAGCCTCATGTAAAGAAAGAGCGGCCCAAAGTGTACAAGTGCACAAACCTGATAGTTAGACTTTGGTAATAGAACCTTGCACAACCCAACAAGATGTGACTTACGATGAACACTCGAAAAAGCTCACATGTCATGCGTGGATGTTATGCACCATGACACATATATACATTACTTTGATAGAATAGTAATGACCTTCAACTTTTAAATAGGAAATATCCAACTATGCATTCCATATGAACTTCCATGATTTCTTTACATTCAAAGGAGGGCTCACCAAGAGTCATGTAAATTTTCAAGTGAGGTCATATCATTCGGATTTTCTAAGAGTCCTCCTATATTCCTTAAGGACTCTTCCCATACTCAATCTTCATATCACTCACATTGTATAATAAAATAAGAGTTTGTAAAACTCAAGTTGTCTCATTAAAGTTATGTTCATGATGTAAAGATGACAAGAGGAATTTTTGTTTTATGACTAACCCACACCACATGTAAACAAATTTTCATTTCCCATATTGTAAGATCTATCCACATGATAATGCCAACTAAATTAGGGATTAAAGAATATAGACAGTCATGGAGGAAATGTCTCACAATTCACAGATGATCTAATATGAAAGCCTCCCTTTCTCAACATAAGAAAACAATTATAAATGTGACATGGAGTTTGCAAGACAATACGTCATACACATAATCATAAGGAAATATTAAAACAATTATTTCATGAAATTCAAGATAGTTAGAAATTAATAATTTTCTAAAATTCTATACAATAGAGATTTAATCCTCTTGGAAATTAGTGAAAGGAAGAAGCTATAGGGGATGCTCCTCACCTAGATTAGAAGTCCCTCTTGATTGAACAACTTGCAAGTAGGAGTGCCTTCTAAAGTAAAGTAGTTGTTGATTGTACCTGACCAGGGATTGTCATAAACACCAGTGAGTCGGGACTGAGTTGACTCAGTAGGGACTTTCAATCCGTAATGAGTTGAGTAGTCTTAAGAGTCTAGTTTGCTATAAGGCCTGCCATAAGCTGCTGGTGCTGCTGCTGCTGTATCTGCTGCTGATGCATCATCAACATTAGCTGCTCGATCCTATCAGTTGGTGGAGCAGCCTGGGAGTCATGCTACGCAGATGAAGACGGCCGATACTGCTCACGAACCGGGGGCGTGTAAGGTGGCAGTCCACCGGTAGGACCAGTAGGAGGTTGATCAGAACCTAACCCTCAGTCCGCAGTACCGCCACTACCAGAAGGAGTCTGGTCTATAGAGCCAGTAAGATGGAGGTGTGCCGTGCTCCGCGTGTACTGTCGTGGCATGCCCTATACAACATAGGGTACAACATTTGTGAAATAAAGCATAACACGCATCATAAAGCACTTTAAGCATTCCACACATCATCATAACAAAAGAGGCTACATGCCTTTCATTTACCCAAAATTGTCATAATACATGGAATACAGAGTTACATGAATCATGACAGAAATCACATGATAGCCAATATATCCACAACATCAAACACTTAAAACATGCTACTAGCTACTACATCATCTACATGAAAACATAAATCGCCTATCGCGGTAACCAAAAACA
Source organism: Magnolia officinalis (assembly GCA_021015155.1). Classification (NCBI taxonomy): domain Eukaryota; kingdom Viridiplantae; phylum Streptophyta; class Magnoliopsida; order Magnoliales; family Magnoliaceae; genus Magnolia; species Magnolia officinalis. The sequence continues at coordinate 29,565,156 of JAJHSJ010000010.1, read as the reverse complement.
AACAACCACACACAACAACGTGGATGACTAGGCATCCGAGTCAGGCGATGGAGGAGGAGCATTCTTGTCCTGCACACAGCACAGAATGGCCTTCAACATACGAGACACCTTCTTAAAGCTCTTCTTCATATAGGCTTCAGTCTCTTCAAGCTTGGCTCGTGTCTCACCAAGCTCAGCCCGAACTTGTCCAACCTCTTGCTGCAGGGCGGCCTGGTTCTCCTCAATGCGAACCATACGAGCCTCCCTCGCTGCCTGAGCAGCGTCCGACTCAGGTGCACCAGGAGGAGAGCTCTCCTCAGTATCCTGAGTCTCTTCTTCCTCTTCTTGTACGTCATCACCGCCCTCCTCATCACTTCCTGCCTCAAGGTCAACACTCTCCTCACCGGCGCTATCCGACTCATCTCCAGACTCGTCGAGTCGGGCTTGCCGCTGTTGAGGACCGATCTTCATATTCTTAAGTGTCGCCTCGCTTATGACTCAGACTGGTGCAAGGTCCTCCATGTTTAACCTATAGCCGATATTACGAGTCATCTTGCAGATCAGGCGGCCAAATAGGAGCGAAAGGTCATTCCTGGCAGATCGAACAACCTGAACTATCTGAAATAGGATGAATGTGGGCAGGCATATGTTGTCCCCGTGTCCCATCTTGTACAGAAAGTCCACCATCAACCTAGTACACTCCGTGCGGTTACCCGACCGTGGGTACACATTATATGTGAAAATGTGATGGAGTAAACGGAAGTCCTCGGCCATCTTTGTCGCTGCAATACAATTTCCTCGCGTCCAAGCAACCTGACGACCACAAAGGTATCGCGTACGGCGATCCCTTTCCCGTGCACTTCTGGAGAAGTTGTCACTAGGAAGCACTTAACCACATGGGATCTTCGTGATCCGAGCCACCTCATCCACAGTGATTGTGCGCCTTATGCCCTTCACAGAGACAGTGAACTGCAGAGGCTCTAATGATGGGTCTACGATGTGGGCGTAGAAAGCACGAACCGTGTTCTCACATGTAGGGGACTCACCGTCAAACATAGAATTCCATCCGATATCCACCAAGTGGTCCATCATCGGGTGTAGCCCAAACATCCTCTCATCCATGTGAGCTTCAAACACGACTTTACGGCCAGCAAAATGCCCATATTCAACGCCTATCGGATAGGCATTTCTGACAGGATGGTGAGGATCCAGGTCTCGCTTCGACCTAAACTCCCGAACGGTGCTAGTGCCGGCCCCATCGTCAGATCTTCTTCTGGAATGGGCTGGGCTACTTGGGCCAGCATCATCAGTTGCGTGGCTTCCTCTTTCCCATGAGAGATAGGATGGAGGAAATGGAGAAAATAGCCGTAACCAACTCAAAAAGAGCCATGGAATGAAGGAATGAGAGAAAAAGGGGCTGATTCCTTTGATTCTCCACGAGCAACAGTCCCAACAAGTGTAGAAGAGCCACCAGGGACAAGGAAAGAAGAAGGAATATGGGAAAATGGGATGGGTTAGGAGGTTACCCGATTTTTGAGCTCCAAATGGGGGATATGAGAGCTCAACGTGAAAGGGAGGGGTAGGGTAGGTGGCTAGGGTTGTTGTGATCGATGGGAGAGGGTGATTTATGGACGAAAATGGGGGATGGAAAGATTTAGGGGAATGGGTTGAGAGAAAAAATCGAAAATGGAGGGGATGGGCGTTTGGAAGGGAAGATGTGAGAGAGAGGGGAGCTCCAGCCCCAAAAATAGTAATCCCCAACACTAATCGCACCCACCACACGTGTGGGGAGGTCAGGCCGACCGTTCCCAGGCCCGGTCCAGTGTCCGAATCCGCACCCGACCGCGGCGCGCCGCCGTGACCGCGGTTCCACCGCGGTCCGCCTTGGCCGGCGCCGCGCCGCCGCGGTGGGGCCGTGTTCTCCATGGTCCCAAGGTGCCAAATGCACCTTGGTTCGACCCTGGGTCCCATTGGATTTAAGTGGGGAGGCCCCCGACTCGTTTCAGTTCCAGATCTGGCGTTTCCAAGAAATTCCTGACCTGGGCTGATCATTTCTGATTTTCAACGACTGGTTTTGGGTGGATAGCGATCTAGACACGTCAATAGACGGTCTAGAAGCGATTTGGAATAGACTCGTGCAATCAGGATCGAGCACGAACTCGATTAAAACGTGCGTTTTTGACGAACTTCGCCAAATGGCGAAATCGGAAATCCTAGGACTGTTTCTAAAATTTTCTCGCACCCTCCTAGGTTGTAATGCCTCAGCGTATGTCGTGGGAACATAACTCAGGTCCGGTTTAATCAAAATCATGCTTTGATACCAACTTGTAACGCCCTGAAATTCGGGGGTCGAGTATGAACTCAACTCCCGAGTTCCAACGCATCACTTATGCAACATACATAATGATGGTTAAATGTTGTCTGAGTTAGAGCAATAAACATGAATGAGATTATACCAAAATAGTAATTCATACTCCAGTTCAATTGTATAAAGGCAAGCAGACGACTGAAATTGTATATATATGGTATGTAAGGAAACAAAAATTTTATGAACATCAGAGTATGAACACTAACTGAGTACCCATATACATGTACTATTTCTGAGTCAAAAATCAAAATACAATCTTAAAGATGAGTCCTGAAATCCCCGCGATGCAGTCGGCCTAAGCAAAGCCGTCAGATTACTGCATGAATGAGAACTCATTCTGGTCCTCGTCGAAATCGGGCTCCGCCTCCTGAACCGACGTGCCGTCTATACCTGTGACAGTCTGGTTGGTGTGTACAACACTATCTCGTAACGTGGGAGTGAGTAGCTAACTCAGTGGAACAATAAAGCATAGGTTAACATGTTATCAATTCAATCAAGCAGTAATGATAAAGCAGTACAATCAAACAAGTTTAACGACTCTTATTAAATGCAAGTATGAAATGACATGATGATGCATGCCCTTGCCAAACCACCCTCATGCGACATCATCTTACGTTCGCGAATGCATACCTCCCTCAGTGCTCCACATCTACTAGGCACATGCAGTGCGATGATGAGCATGATTACTGAGTTGTTATTAGTCCATTTCAAACAGCAGTATTGGGAAACTAAGGTACCTCCCTTGTATCATTCCCAAACATGATCCATTCTAGGGTCGTCAATCCTAATTAATCTTATACGATATTATGGTTCGAGAGGCATCGCGAAGGCATCGCAAAGGGCTCGTCACCCGTCAGCACAGATACAGATCTCACCGTATGCGGCTCAATTGCTGACAGTCAGCTCGTGTACAGGTCTCACCGTACACGGCTCAATCGTTGGCCGTCAGCTCGAATACAGGTCTCACCGTACTCGGCTCAACTCATACTCTAGTCGCCATGAAGGGCTCGTCGCCAATCACAGACCTTGGAGTATACTCGAAGATACTACAGAGGACTCGTCGCCCGTCAGCACGAGTACAGGTCTCACCGTACTCGGCTCTCGCCGTAAGTATCGACAGCTCGAATATAGTGTCCCATACCACCGTATTCGGCTCACGAGTTTGGGTTGCTCAATGGTCACTATGGGGAGGCACGTGGCCCCAGCATAGGCCGACAACTCGGCCACGGTGTCTCATACCACCATGTCCGGCTTATGAGTCTTAGTGGATCGAGGTACCATGGTTAACGGGATTGCCACTGGTAAGTTTGGTACCCTAGGTTCAAACAGTAATGACCAAACATGGTGAACACACATTCGACATATCGGGTTACTTGACGAGCCTGACTAGATCGAGCGCACAACAAGTTGGGCGATATGAAGCGCAAAAGCACTCCATGTGGCCAACCACTATCGCTAACCGAAGTACGACTCGGGTTCGTCAGACACATCCCTTGTGGCGACATGAATCTCAGCCACAATCTCAAGTCTGGTACCGAATGTCTGGACTATGGACATAGTTTCAAACTCAATCAGTTCTCATCCATAGTATGTGGAGTAAAGCATGATAAACAAAGTAATACAAGCATGCTAGTAGGCATGTCATAAGGCATGTTATAAAGCATGATATAAAGCATGTTGTAAAGCATGCTATAGAACACTATACAAGTAGGGATACAAATACGTATACATCATAAGTGAGTGGTTAACATAAACAACCACATGGAGGGACTCATCCATGTCTATAAGGTAGTTGAGAATTCCATCTCAGCACCGACCTATGGTACTAACACCTAAGCATTTACACTCACAAGCATTTACACAAACACTAAGAGTACACTATTTCAACATACATGACGTATGTTAGTAAAATATGTATTAGGGCTATCCTTTCGCCAAGCGAGTATTTTATCCATGTATATCATAATCATACAACGATTAATCATGACAATTGCATTTCCAAAATTTATACATATACGGTATCTTCTAGAATACACAATTTCAACATACGTAGTGTTTATAAGCAAACAAGTATTACGGCGATTCCTTTCGCCAAATAAGTATTTTATCCATATATCGTATAACCATACATCAAATAAACATGTCAAACACTTTTCCAAAAAAAATACGTATACGGTATTTCTACGTATACCTAGAGTATGTGAAATTCCATATTCTACAACTTTAATTGAAACAGAAAACGGAAAGCACTTTGTACATGTGCAATTGCATGCAGATCATGAATCTATCATTATCTGACATTGAAAGCGTTGAAAACCGTAACCTATACACCTAAAGTCCTCACCTTGCTCCTTGGAATCTCAACGGATTAGCAAGGTTTGATGAGCTTCCATATTCGGGAGTTTTCTAGCCTAAAGAGTGAAATCAGTTAGCTATTTCATAACCTATAGCCTATACACCTCAAAACAGATCTAGGGTTAGGGTTTCTCACCTTAAAACGGAGTTGGTATCGCCGGAAAAGTGTCTGGAAAGAGGCGGTGTAGCCCGTGTGATGATCGAAGGCAGTAGGAGGAAGGTGCTCCCACAAATCCCAAGCTTTTCTCTCCTTTTTCTCTCTCACTCCTTAGGATTTTATCCCAAATTCGTATGGTTGTGAGATGGGCTGTTCTAAGGCCCTTATATAGCCTAAAACCTCTCCAGAATAGACTCCTGTTCAAGGGGTACATCTATTATAAGCATTTCGGCGTTGTTCCAGCTCAAAAGAGGGTTTCTGGCGACCCTCCTTGAGCCAAACGTCAGACTTAAGCTCACAACTCATGGATCTACGTGGGATTACGTTTTCGTCTCAGTCGGATTCCCAGATCACACGTGGCGGACCATTTTCAGTTCAACGGTCAGTGGGCCACGATCCGAAATTCCAAGTACATGTAAATGTTCCTGAAATTTTTCCTGATCCGAGGGTGTAATTTGGTCTGATTCTAACGGTCTGGTTGCTTAATATTGATCCGCAAGCGAGTGGTGCCAGATCACTATTCAAGATATTTATTTTGTAAAGAAAATAGTGGTTTTCACACTCCCTCGCTCCGGATCCAAGCGAATGGCCGTGGGACATCATCTGGACCTAATTTCCGAGATGGTTGTCAAGCCCAGCGAGGCGGTCCTAGATCCTTAACTTCGTGCTAATCGGACTTCTGATGTGCGGTCTAGACCTAATACGGAGTTTCAATTCATTCCCGAGAGTAGCCGGGTAATGAGTTTGATCCTAAACTTTAGGGTATCCTAGAGTCAATGATTTTGCAAGTTTTGGGTCTTGCAGATCGTATTTAAAGCGATTCCAACGGATTTCATGGCTAATCGAGTTTTGCACTTAGTTAACTTTGTTAAATTTCTAAAGGATTTAATCCTAATTGATTTCTGGTCGAGGTGGTACTCGAGCCATAGTACAGAAATTTACGGGTCGTTACACTCTTAAAACCCCAAATTAGCTTAGGGTTATGGTTTCTTACCTAGAAACGTCGTTGAAATCGCCGGGAAAGCGATAAGAATGAGATGGTTAAGCACCTAAGGCAGCAAGGAAGAAAGGCAGGAATGATCTCCCACAACTCTCCCACTTTCTCTCTCTTTTCTCTCTTCTCTCTCTAGGGTTTCTCTCAAATTCGTATGGCTGCAATGAGAGAGGGTTTAAGGTCCTTATATAGTCTAAAAACTCACCGAAATAGACTCCAGGTCAAAGTATACTTAGGTTATAACCAAAGCGGACCTTTTCCAGCTCAACGGAGGACTTCTGGAGGGCCTCCTTGAGCCAAAGGTCGGACTTAAGCTCACCAACACCGGATCTACGTACTATTAAGTTTTTGTTTCGGTCGGGATTCCAGGTCGCAAATGGCGGACTAGTTTCAGTTCAACGGTCAGCGGATCTCGATCGGAGATTCTGAGTCATGTAAATGTGTATGAAATTTCTCCTGATCCGAGGGTGTAATTTGGTCTGATTCTGACGGTCTGGTTGCTTAAAACTGATCCGCAAATAACACATGCCAGATTACTATTTAAGATATTTTATTTTGAATTAATTTCACATTTCTCACACTCTTCACTTCGAGCTCAAGCGAATAGCGCTGGGACACTATCTGGATTTGATTTCCGAGATGGTTGTCAAGCCCAGCAAGGCGGTCCTAATTCCTTAACCTCGTGTTAATCGGACTCCCGACATGCGGTCCAGATCCGATACGGAGTTTCGAGATGCTCCCGAGAGCAGCCTGGTAATGAGATTGATCCTAGATTTTAGGGTAACCTAGCGTCAATGATTTTACAAGTTGTGGGTCTTGCAGATCGTATTTAAAGTGGTTGGTGCTAATTTCACAGGTACTCTAGTTTAACACTAGCTAATTCTCGCCTAGTTTCTAAAGGATTTAGTCCTGGGTGATTTCGGTCTGAGGTGGTACTTAGTCCTTTCTAGCAATGTTTAGTTTAAGTATTGTTCTTCATTACCTAAACTTTAAGATAGTGTCTAAGGTGAAAGTACTTAGAAAATATTGAAAGAACAAGGGGGTGAAGGGTGAGATTTGTGAAGGAAATGGGTTCAGAAGAGATTCTAGACTATGGGATTCAGTTCTGACAAGTTAATAAGGTGTTAGGAGCGACCCATTGCCTAAGGACGTCTAATCCCAGGTTGGGAAAAATTCGGGCTGTTATAGTCTATGTGATTGAACTCTTTAATGGCTTAGATGTCACGCCCCAAACTCGAAAACCGGGCTCACAAAATTTCTGATCGTCGAATCCGGCACCGACAGCCTCCGCCGTGCCCCATTCTCGGCTCCCAACGTTCATATGCCAGATTCTGATCCTGGGATCCTACAAGGAAGATTTTTAGTGTGAATTTTTTTTTTTTGTAAAGGAGCATAACCACAAGCATAACCAACTCACAAACAACATCACCACATATCCACTATAATAAAACATTGAGTACAATGCAGAAAGGGAAATACAAGAATAATGAAAACTCCAAAAGAATCTACCGCACACTCCTGTTACAGCACAACTACGTCCTCACGTCACCTGCACACAACGGTCACGCATAAGCTTATAGAAATCTTAGAAGGTGGTGTATGTGTGTGTGCAATATATGTGTCAAGTATGCAATATCAGATAAATGTAAAAAATGCTGGAATGTCCATGAATACTATCATCCGTACCAAGGCCATATGATGCAAGGCCTATGTGGCCAAATGTCATATGCAAGATGCATCTCAAGCATGTCAGTCTTCATCTAAATCCACATAACAGTACAGTTCCTCTCTAGAATATCACCGGGGTCTAGTGTGCTCCACATGGACTGCCCCTCCCCCAGGTGCGCAATCAAGTGAGCGTAAGAGACCTCACTACCCGCCTAGCCAGTAGTCAGCCAATATCTACCCGGCTCGTTAGTAAGAAACCCATTTTTGAGCTTGTCAAACTCAACCTAGCTTTGCCCCTTATGCCTCGGGTGGATAAGGCCACACCCCCATCCAACCGACCGCGACATAGTGGGAGACGTGGCCTACTGGTATTCGGCACTCAGGCGCTCATGTATCCACTCAGTCTCGACGTTGGAGCAACCTCTTGGTACCATAAGAGTTTTAGGACTTTCACTTAGGGACATCCATATCGCCCTAATGCTAGAACCAATATTTTTGGTATTCAATTGACCATCCACGATATGCCTGTGGAGGCCACAGCCCTGATATCACTAGGGCGTACAGTGATCATGTCACACAAATGCAAGATGCATGAGTCATACTATCCAGTCATGAACTAATCCTACACATACCGCGAGCTCATGTGGGATAACTCCGTCACTCAGAGAGTCCCATAAGTAGTCTGCCCAATGGCATATGCTATGATCAATCACTCCTCAACCAAGCATACATATAATGCGCATGGGCATGAATCATGAAGTTATACTAAGCATGTCATACATTGATGATGTACTCTCCTCACATCAAAGATGGGCCTAGATGGCCTACCCATATCATGAATGGGCCTAAGAACAGGGAATGGGCTTTCTTACCAGTCGCATTATGAAGTAAACCGAGCTTCCTTAAGGGCCCAATAAGCATAAGGTGGGCCTAAGGGCTTTAGACAAGTCTACAAGGCATGGTAATAACACAATCCATAATGGGGACCCAACGGTTTGGGGTCAGCCCAATAAAGTGAGATGGGTCATACTAATAACAGTGGGGGCCCAACGATTTGGGTTAGCCCACTAGGGTAAGGGTGGAAGTGGGCTTAACAACGGGCCCTAGGATAGTTTACAACAGTGGGCATTTAATCACCATTGTACTAAGGTGTAGTCCATTTGGAATCGGAATCATAACAGGGCCCTCGATCCTCCAAATATCTAGGAAGTAGATGGACAACATGAGCCCATCACCCATACATGGTGGGCCTGCATAAGGCGGTGAAAATGGATAAACGGTGTGTATATAACACATACATCATAGTGGGCCTTACATACAATCAGAATGGGCCTCGCACAAGGGCCTCATACATCATAATGGGCCTCATCTCATGGGCCTCATACAACATAATGGGCCTCAAATACAACAGGTGGGCCCTGAACAAGTCAGATGGGCCCTGCAGTTGCTGACACTGTTTCGGTGTCCAGCAAATGGATGGTTTGGATTAACATACATAATGGTGGTTCCCACACGTACAACAGGTGGGCCTTGTTGGTCAGCCTACTGATGGATGGCCTGTATAGATACAACTATATATAGCTCATGGTGGGCCTCACACATCACCAATGGGCCCCACCAACTGATGGCTAGCGCGGATATTCAATGCATACATTATGGTGGATCCCACAGTCCCAGGTTGTCGAACGGTGAGGATCAAATACATCACAGTGGGGTCTGCAACTGCTAGACGGCTTGGATCAAATACATCATGGTGGACCCCACACGTACAGCAGGTGGGTCCCACATCCAAGGGCTGGACAGCTTGGATAAAACACTTACATCATGGTGCATGTCGTGCCCCAAACTTGGCCTCCCACACGACCGATCTATGATTGCCAGGCCTGGATCGCGTCTCGTCGAACTCCGAGTTCTCCACCCATCGTCCATACACCATGTCCCGAACTCGGTGCCCGACTTTAAAATTTAGAAGTTTTTTTTTTTTCCTTTTTTGGTAATAGATATCTAGCATAAAGATTGACATCTCCAAGACAAGTAAAATAACTAGCTTTCACTATAAAATATATTTACAATACAATTATTTCACAATAGTATGCATCCACTAGAATAAATCGAAAGCATAATGTTTAATGATAACGAGATAGGTATCATCTGCTGCTCCTGCTTTTGGTACCGACCTAAAAAAAAATTATAAAGGAAAGCTTGAGCTTTTAAAGCCCAACGAGTACACACATGTGTGCAGTGTGTCCTACATGTAAGCAAGATAAATATGTCATGAAGAAATCATGTATGGTGAAAGGCATGTAATATGTAAGATATGATGCCAATGCCAATGCAATGCATATGCAACACAAGAACACTTCGAGTCAATGCTACCAGCATCACCAGGTCACATTTTCATTTTTTTTCCTATGCCGCAATCATAATCGTATTACACGTATTCATAATCACATCATCATCATCATGCTGTCATGCCATATCATTATTATATATCATGGGGAACACCGTGGTCGACACCAATGCACACAGGGCACCAATAATTAACCTCGCATACCCGCCCTGTGTTGGACTTCCACCCGGTAAGCCAGTAGCAGACCTCATTCGCACTTCTCCTTGCCGGCGAGTCAGACTGGTCCCCGTTTGCACCTCATCTCTTAAGGCGGTTGGACCTACTTCTTCTTAACCCGACCTCGTCAGTGGGAGTCGAATCCATGACCCATGTATCCACTCAGCCCGACGGTGAAGCATCCCTAACTAACATCGGGGTTTAGGGACTTTCAACCTAAGGGGCATATCATCCTCTACTATTTCCACACTTCCCGTGTCCCATTCATTTTCAGGGATAACCCAAGTCATCATCATATATGTACATTTCATCGTCAAGATCCAACTCATATTATACGCCACGACTGTGGTATTTTGATCAGCATGTATGTCATGATTATGCATGAATTCAAGAAATTATGATACGACATACGTTCAAGGGCATGTGGTATGCATATAATGCCATGAGTTTAAGGTCTGCTTAACCTTTAAGTAAAAAAGGACAGATAATCATCATGTGTCACTATTAACTTGTAACATCCCGAATTTTTGTCAACTTGGAGTTAGATGTCTTTAGGCAATGGGTCGATCATAACACCTTATTGACTTCTCAAAAACTCAATCCCAAAGTTTAAAATCCCTTTTTAACTCATTTCCTTCAAAATCTCACCTTTCACCACCTTATTCATCAAATTTTCTAAGTACTTTCATATTAGACACTAATCCTAAGGTTTAAATGATGAAGAACAATACTTAAACTAAAATTTACTATAAATAGTGAATATATAAATAACATAGGTTTTTGACCATTAACCTTATGTAATCTCATAAAATAAATAGGTTATTTGGATATATCAGCTTCTCCTACCCAAAATCATATATTGCATGTCGAAATAACTCATTCCGATTTGTAAAATACACCCGTTTTAAATATCGGGTGGAAAAACCACCACTGGACAATAAAGCAGACCGCGGTGCCACCGCGCTGAATGCAACCCACTGCGATGCACCAAAAATCGGTGGACCCTCGCTGCAAAAATTCTACAGTTTTCGTCTGACTTTGGAAAGTCATATCTCTCTCGTTATAACTCCGATTTAGTTGATTTAAAAGCCAGATTGAAGCTTGATAAGTATAGTTTCATATAAAAATAAGTGAAAATATAATAAAAATTTTAATGTAGTTAAATATAAGTAATTGTGACAACTATCCAAAAATTATTAGTTTGGATAGTTACTGCTTCTAAAATTTTTAGAATTTTTTTACAACACGAAATCTAATGAAATTTGGCAGAGATGAACTAGACTTGATGAAAAACTACTAAAAAAATAATTAAAATAATATACTAACTAAAAGTGCCAGAAAGAGGCGTAGAACTGTCCTAGGACCTTTTCTGTCGTAATTAGGGCATAATTTAGTTAAGTACTAAACTGAATACTCAATAGAATTAGCTTGAACCACTTTAAATATGAATTGTAATGTTCAAAACGAGTAGAACCGCTAATGCTACAATACCTAAAAACCTAGTATCAATCTCTAAACCCAGTTGCTCTCGGGAGCACTTTGAAACTCTGTATCGGACCTGGACCGTGCGTTGAAAATTTGATTACCGCGAAACTATACAGTTATGATCACCTTACTGTGCTTGACAACCATCCCAAAAATCAAGTCCTAATAGTAACCAGAAATGCACAACTTGAGCCCGGATCGAAGTGGGTGAGAAATGCGAATGCCTTTAGAAAATGAACTCAAACTTAAGTGAATTGATTCGTTCGCTTGCAAGCCAAATTTAAGGTTTCTGACAATTAGAACTTCCCCCGGATCGTATGCAAAAATGGGGACAAGTCAGTGTACTTGTGGCCCTGATCGAGTGACGATGACCGTTGAACTGAAACTAGCCCTCCGCGGTCGATCTGTAAATCTGATTGGACAGAAAACTTAGACTGACCTAGATCCAATGTCAGAGAACTTCCCCCGGACCGTATGTAGAAAAGGGGACTCCAGATGTGCTCCGTTGGACCAAAGCGGCCACCGTTTGGCTATAACCTAAGTATACCATGGCCCTGGGGCCATTTGCATCAATTCTGGGTCTATATAAGGCCCTTACCTCACCCCACCTCTCTCATATACGAATTTGCTCAAAACCCTAAGGGAGAGAGAGAGAGAGAGAAAAGGAGAGAAAAGAGGAAGGAAGGAAGAGGGATTCTTGGAGATCATTGTCGGGATCTCCTCCCAGCTCACCACATGCCGATACACCTCTCTCTTACGCTACACAACTTATTTCGATTATGATTTGGGTAAGAAATCATAACACTAATATCGATTTAGGGATTCAAATAGAGGTATGGGTGGAATAGCTAACATATTTCATGCTATAGGTTGTCGTTGTGCCGTAGACGAGGACTTAGTGTTCAAATTGTGCTCGGTACGGGTTTACCGGTGAAAGGTGCGAACTATAAATGTGTAGGTTATGATTTTCAAGGCTTTCAATGTCAGTTAATGATTTATGACTGACTTGATTGTTGTCACATGCGCTTAGATGCAATGTTTTCCGTATATCACATATATATATATGAACTATGTTGATTTCAATGCATTCCATGTGTTTGTTGAAATGCTTAAATGAAAATGGAATTATGATTTATTCTTACTTGGTCTATTGATTGAGACGCATGATTGTTGTATGTGTGACAAATCACTTATGAAAGGATTTGCCCTAATTTATGTTATAACTAAATTGTTACATGTATGTTTATATGTGTAGTCTAAGTGTTTGATAAAATGCCTGAATGAGAAAATGCTTGTTGAAATATATTTTATTAGGGTTTTGAGATATGATTCTCAATTCCCTTATCTGTAGTTACAATTTTCTTCATATAACCTATCCTACCACTACGTGTTTTATCGATGAATGCATATGTATGTTTACATGTACTCTATGTGTTTCGTTAAAATGCTTATACAAGATTTATATTTGAGTTGGTTGCTACATGTTGTTTTGACTAGCACACATGAATGCCTATTGCATTTGAAGTGTGATTGGGGCTACGATGTAGTCCAAGCAATCGGTAATGGTTTACGATCGGTGGCCGAACTGTTTTAGCCATGACGGATACGTTCGAGGAATTCGAGTCGTACACTGGTTATCGACAATGGCTAGGCCATGAGGAGTGCATATGTGCTCCATGTCGATTAACTTAACGTACGTTCATACCAGTCGAGCTTGTCAAGTAACCCGATTGACCCAATGTATGTTCACTATGTATGGACGCTACTGCTTGAACCTAAGGTACCAAACTTACCAGTGAAAAAACCCGTTTAACCTTGGTACCTCGATCCGCTAAGACTCATGAGCCGGGCATGGTGGTATGGGACACCGTGTTCGAGTTGTCGGCCTACGCTGGGGTGACGAGCCTCCCCATAGTGTCCAGTGAACAACCCAAACTCGTGACCTGAATACAGTGGTATGGGACAATGTATTCGAGCTGTCGGCCTACGATCAGATGACGAGCCCGTATTGACCTCGAGTATATACTAGGAATACGCTAAGGCGACAAGCCTCTCCGTAGTTGCTTCAAGTATAAATCAGGCTTACACTGATGGTGACAAGCCTCTCCGTAGCGACTTGGAACTGCCTATCGTATGAGACTAACTAGGATTGACTACCCTAGATGGATCATTGTTTGGGAAGTGATATAAGGGAGGTACCTTAGCTTCCCAAACCTACTGTATGAATAAACCTAGTTAAGTATTGGCTAACACAATCATGCACCGCACTACATGTGCTTTTGTGAGGAAGCGCACATTTTGGGAGGATGTCATGCGCGAACGTGAGATGAAGTCGCTGAGGAAGTGTAAGCGAGGGCATGCATCATTATCGCATACCATGCTAACATTAACAAGAGTAGTTAGGACCTAATTGTTGTAATGTTTTATCATTACTGCTTGATTGAATTGATAACATGTTAACCTTTGCTTTATAGTTCCACTGAATTAACTACTCATTCTCACCTGGGACGGTGTTTTAAACGCTACCTAGATTCTGTTGTAGATGTAGGTAATGACGGAGTCTATGTAGCTGAAATGGACTTCATGGATTAGGAGGAAGAATTCTCCTACGTTCAGCTCTCAGGCGGGTCTATGTAGACCTCGTCCTGATTCAACGGGATTATAGGGCTATATGATTTAGTCGAACACTTTATATTTTTAGTATTTGGCACAATTTAGAAACAACACATTTATATGTTCAGCTTGGTGACATACTCATACTCTGGAAATTATGAAATACTTATGTACTTTATATATCTATGACAGTCTTTTGCTTGCCTGATTACGTTAACTTTGAATTATGATATGTTGTTTAGCTTAATCTGACTCATGTTTCAATGCACTCATCATAATCATCATCATCTATGTTGCATAAATGATGCGTTGGAACTCGGGAACTGAGCTTTGCTCGACCCCCAATTTTCAGGGCGTTACACAACTATATCAATCCATGGTCATGTAACTAAACTGAAGAGGACATATCTTACACATGAACAAATGTATTGAAGTACACTTGCACATACCATCATTCCATGGTGCATAAGTATGATCAATATCAACATGGTTAAGTAGATGAATTTAGTATGCTAGGAAGTGGAACAACATTAATCAAGATATTAAATCACATACATCTATTAACCATAATCACTAACATCACTAATATCATCCATAGTTATCATAATCACGATCATTAATTTTATTCAGAATTACACCATATCCTTCGCAAGATACATATTCCATTAGCGGCTTTGGCCTGACATGATTTTCTTCTATTGGGACCACATGGTTATACCCTAAGTAGGCCTTATGGTTAATGAGTGATGATGACGCAAAGTACATGCACCGAGTGGTTATAGGATGAAAGGCGTAGATATAACATATAGTAAATGACCCACAGGATGGATGGTGCTGGTGAAACTCATATAATGTAGTGGGCTTCACCTTCAAGTGGGCTGTTAGTAGGTTGGATTTGCAAATAATTATCATAGTAGTTCTATAATGGTTTAGAAGGCACATGTAAACCTCATAAGATACAGTGAGCCCTAAGTTGAACGACTGGGGTATATAATATACACATAAGAGTTAATCACGATTGGATGACGTGGGTTTGTCTCATACAATGTAGTGGGTCCTACTTCCAAGTGGTCCAACAAGCAGATGGGTCGACAGACAAACATTACGGTGGGTCCCAACAAGTAGATAGTATAAGTAACTCACATACATTAAGGTAGTACGAGGAAGAACAGTTCAGATGCACAAGGCACACGTCAGTAGGCTCCATGATCAAACTATTTGGTTAGAAAAATAATTGAACAGTGCGGATAAAATACGTACATTGAGTAGGTTCACAAGTGTTCAAAAGTTATATGTTCAATTAACACTATTTCATATCGTCTGACTTATTTAGGAATTGGATCTAAGTCATTTTGGAATCATGTTCTCGAATTAGATAGCCTAATCACACAATTCTCATATGCCCACATGATCTTATGGCCACTCCATTATTAGAAGTCCATATGGTTGAGTGGCCACACAAATGTCACTCTACTTGCCATAATAAAGGACTTAAGGTTAGATGGTTATGTACTTTCACTACCTCATAGCTCACATAATGGGGCAACCACTTTATTAAATTTTCACATGGTCAGGCAGCAAATACCACAATTTCACATAGTTTAGTATGTATACGATTACTATCATGATCTAGTATCCATGCACATTTCAAAATATCCAAACCTAGTTGAACAATCACAATCGCACCCGCCATTCATGGCTACACTACATTATACTAAGTCTTATACTACAACCACTTCACACGTCACATAGCTAATGACTCATATTTAGTGTCACATGGTTAAGGGCCAAGGACTGCCTTCCATCACATCGCATATATTTTAGTGGTCCCCACACCAGTCTCACTAATGAGCATAATGTAATAGTCGTACTTAGTTCATATTACACTGAATTGAGAGTCATGTTAATATCATGTTGTATAATCCAAATGCACATCACAATTCATATCATGACTAGGTAATCGAAACATATAATCTGGTTGTACATGATTTGAGTACCATAAAATGTTCATAAGAATGTGGTCACGTTGTTGGGCAGCTACCAATGCCACTTGATTTCATACTATTAGGTGGCCTTGTGCATATTTCATAATCGTACGATTAAATGGCTACATATACACCACCTTTGTACAAGATTAGGTGGCCATACTTATACTACATGACCTCATGATCAAGGGGTCAGCCCCAACTCACTACATCGCATTGTTCATATCCATCCACTCCATCACACCCTCACACTAGATTAAGCGGTTATTCACACATCTTACAAACATAATATTAAAAGATAAGAACCACCATTTTTGTACCGGTAAGTGAGCCATACAAGATCATAAGGTCGCACAGGTAAGTGGGCGGCACAAATCACCAGTTCATTGGTTTAAGTGTGTCAGGGAATTTCAGCTCAAATGATATCTTCGTGTTTTCAGTTAATCTAATGATGGATAACTTTTGTATGGTTTGGATGGCATATAAACATAATAGTGGGGCGCATAACAGCCCCCCGACAAACTTGGATGGTAAATAAACTCTAGAGTGGGTCCCACATGCTGGTGGACCCGCTCAGTTTTGGATGACAAATAAACATTAAAGTGACCGTAAGAAGGTTGGCATGGGTAGAGAGTCACCATCTGTGCAACACAAATGGACAGGTTGGATATCTCCTAAACATCATCGTAGATCATTGAAGGTTTCAACTATGGGCATTTTAGGCTTGTCCAAGGGTGGGTCCCACTTATGTGGTAGGGCCACACTTATTATGTCTGCAAAAGCTGATAGATGGTGTGGATCTAACATACATATTATGTTAAAATTCTAGGATGTTTTAAAGGTGGACATTACAACAACATTGTTTCTTTAGCACCAAAATATACAGATGGTTTGGATGTAGCTTATACATCACAATGGGCCCCGCGGTCTGGTGGGCCCTACATGGGTATCAAAACGAACTCCTACTTATCCCCCTTTATTTATTTTTTATTTTTTATTTTATCCAGGTCTACATATCTTTATTAACAGGTTAGATGTCAAGTATAACAATATAATTGCCCATTAAAATTTTAAATGGCAGACCTATAATCCACTACAGTTGTGGTCTCACACAAGCTTTAGATCAAGCTAATATTTGTTTCATCCCATCATCTATATGTGTGTAATCGGCCCTACCATCAATGGGTCCTACATCATCATTATCATTATCATCGCATCATCACCACAATTAATCATCCAAATAATCAAGAAAGAAAACAAACCATAAGAGTGGAGGGGGTGTACTCACCTTGATGGACTAGATGGATGGTTGAGAAGGATGGAAGGGATGAGATTGATGGCCCACCAAGATCACTCCTCTCTCTCTCTCTCCTTATGTAGAAAATGGTGAAATGTTAAGGATTGAATGGGTATATGTAGAGAAATTAGTAAAATGTGGTTAGATTCAATTAATGTGATCTTGGCTAACTTAGACTAGGATTATAACAATTAATTCATGATTAGTAATTAATGGTGGATTAAAGGGACATGGGATGGCATGGCGTGATGACATCATGCGTAGGGTATGGTATGGGGAAGAGTTGACTTTGCATGCACATCAGAGATGGGAGGTATGGGTGTGTGACATCACACGCATGGGTAGAGATTCTCTCACCCATGTGTGGCATGGTGCATGTATGCATAGCATGCGTTATGCACATGTGTGAAATGGAATATATGGAGTCATGCACACATGATACACCAATGATACTTCGTGGCATCTCTCACTAACGAAGTGTCGTACAGATGCACGGGTGGTACCTCCTCGATCGTAGCGATATGGCGGTCGATATGAAATAGGTTTTGAGGTCTTGGGGTTCTGGTCAGCTGGGTGTGCACTATTCATGGATAGTCCAGGTCTGGCCAAGGGTGTTGATCATCGTGCACATAAGCATAGAAAATGGTACGGAATGGACGAGGTCTTACAGAGTATCAAGCAACGTCCCAAACAATTGGACGGTGTGGATGTACAACAATATATCACGTGGGCCACACAGCCGCTGGACAACGTGGGTGCAACACATACATCACAGCAGGCCCCACCATCCAGTCTATATGGACAGTGTAGATACAACAGATACATTAGGTGGGTCACACCATTCACGATGGATAGTGTGGACACAACACATACATCATGGCAGGCCCCATGATCTGGACGGTCTGGATGAAACACATGGGGTCCCACCACACGTGCAAGGTGGGTCCCACCGTCCAGACACACTGGACAACATGGACGAAACACGTACATCATGGTGGATCCCACCGATAGAACACATATATCATGGTGGGCCTGTAAGTGCTATGGTCTCTTGCTCCTTTGGTTGTCAAATTTTGATGTGTCAAAACATCTATCTGTGTCTTATGCTTGAATGGTGATTTATATGTATTCAAGACATTGCATAAACACTTCATGACATTATTGAAGTTCAAGAAGCTAGAAGCTACATTATTGAGGTTCAAGAAGCTACAATGTTGAAGTCTCAAGAAGCTACATTATTGAAGTTCAAGAAGCTACAATGTTGAAGTTCAAGTCTTAAGAAACAACTCAAGAAATGACTTCAAGACTAATAAGCAACGCATGAAGTAGTTTTTATGCTGATGAAAATCTCAAGTTTAAAGCTACAACAAGATCAAGATCTCAAGCCTGATATGGTTCAAAAAAAAATCTACATTCGTTAAATGGTTGAAGTTCAATGTCCATACGACATGGTTCAGGTTTGAATGACCTTAGGTTGACCCTTTAAGTAGGTCACTTTGGATACATAAATCAAATGTTTATTTTACATAAGGTTGGTCTATTCTAAGACCAGTCCTAGCTCTTGTTAAACCAGTCCTAGCATTGGTTCGACTAGTCCAAGAAATTCCACGACCAGTCCTAAGTTGTTGAAGAATTTTTGAAATTTTTTGGTACACCCACGACCAGTCCTGGAGGTCCTTCGACCGGTCGTAGGTGTGGCTTCGACTCGTCCACGACCAGTCGTAGAGCTACGACTCAAAGTCCAGCAACCTAATCTATGGTCCTACGACCAGTCGTAGAGATCCACGACCAGTCGTAGGTGACCCACGACCAGTCGTAGGCTACTCACGACCAGTCGTGGAACGACTTTCAAAGATCGCGCTCAATATTTCAAATATCCTTTAGAGCTACGACCAGTCGAAGGTTTCTAAGACCAGTCGTAGGAGCGATTTTTGCTTCTATAAATTGAACACCAAATTCAGAGTTTTCACACTTCAACTCGATTCAATTCAAGAAATTTCAAGTAATCACTCTGAGATAAGTCTGTGTTTATTTTAAGCTACATTGTGCTTATTTAATATTCCTTTTTGCTAGCTTATTTAATTTGATTTTGTTTTTGTATTCCAATCTTTTATTTGAAAAGAGGAATTATCTTATTCCTTCTTCTTGGAATCAAAATCAAATATAGCTACGCCCAACTTGTTAAAATCTAAAATCAATTAGAATTTAGAACCATATGAATGTGAGTATTGGAAATTGAACTTTGACATTCAATCATCTACTCCGATTGGTTTACCGGGCTGCTACGAAAAGGAGAAATCCAGGTATTTTACAATTCTGTAAAATTTATTTACTTTTGGTTTTGTTTGAGGTTGAGCCAGAAAAATCTCATTGTATTGGTTATCTGAGGAGAGCCAGAAAACTCAGAAAAGAGGGGTTTTTGAATTGTGTAAGCCCAAGTGAAAAAGACATAATTGTAAAGGTTTTTGGTGAACCTGTGAAAACCTATTTGATAGTGAACGCTAATATCCCCTGTGTGAGGATATTAGGAGTGGAGTAGCTTTCTGTGTGGCTGTTGGAAAACAGTTGGTGTACACACAGGCGAACCACTATAACTCTTTGTCTTGTGGATTGAATGCTTGCTTAATTTTCATATCTTTTATCATTCAATTGTGTGGAATGTACAAGTGGATGTGAATGTTGTAACTATTTACATTTCAAGCAAGTGTGCGGATTGTTGTAATAATTTAGATCTATACTTCTGCATTTAATTTCAATTCCTTGCTATTTCATTTACTTCTATTAAAATTGAGTCCTTGATCCAAAAGATGTTCTAGAAATAAGGTTGTCCTACTGTAACGCCCTGAAAATCGGGGGTCGAGCATAATCTCAACTCCCGAGTTCCAGAACATCACTTATGCAACAAAATGAATGATGATTGAATGTTGACTGTATTCTTGCATTGAACATGAGTGAGATTAAGCCAAAACAGCATATCATACTCCAGAGACAGTTAGATTTGCAAGCGGAAGACTGTGATAGATAGATAAAATATATAACTTATGATGAGTCTCCAGAGTGTGATAACATTACCAGGTTAAATAAATACAGGTGCAGTTCTAAAATGTACCAGATGTGAGGAAGTGTATTGCCTCCTATCCCATGTACCATAGCCCCGTCAATACAATATCAGGTCTTCATTGACCTGCCAGAGAGATACAGATAGGAGAACTCCTCCTATCATCACAAAAGTAGTCCGGCTCTGCTTCACAAGCATCGCCATCACCTGAAACTCAACAAATCTGGTTGGTGTGTACAACACCGTCCCGTAACGTGGGAGTGAGTGATCAACTCAGTGGAACAGTAAGGCATAAGTTAACATGTTATCAAATCAATCAAGCAGTAATGATAAAGCAGTACAAATCAAGCATTTCTAACTACTCTTGTTAAATGCAAGAATGAAATGACATGATGCTGTATGCCCTTGCCAAACCACCCTCAAGCGACATCATCTTACGTTCGCGAATGCTTACTCCCTCAGTGCGCCACATCTACAAAGCACATGCGGTGCGATGATGCTCATGATTACCAAGTTTTTATTAGTCCATTTCAAACAGCAGTATTAGGAAACTAAGGTACCTCCCTTGTATCATTCCCAAACATGATCCATTCTAGGGTCGTCAATCCTAGTTACACTCATACGATGTTATGGTTTGAGAAACGTAGTGAAGGCATCGCAAAGGGCTCATCACCCGTCAGCGCGGATACAGATCCCACCGTATGCGGCTCAATTGCTGGCCGTCAGCTCGAGTACAGGTCTCACCGTACTCGGCTCAATCACTAGCCGTCAGCTCAAGTACAGGTCTCACCGTACTCGGCTCAACTCACACTCTAGTTGCTGTGAAAGACTCGTGGCCAATCACAGACCCTTGGAGTGTACTCGATGATACCACGGAGGACTCGTCGCCCGTCAGCACGAGCACAGATCTCACCGTACTCGGCTCTCGCCGAAGTATCGACAGCTCGAATACAGTGTCCCATACCACCGTATTCGGCTCACGAGTTGGTTGCGCAATGGTCACTACGGGGAGGCACAAGGCCCCAGCGTAGGCCGACAGCTCGACCACGGTGTCCCATACCACCATGCCCGGCTCATGCGACTTAGCGGATCTAGGTACCATGGTTAAACGGGGATCGCCACTGGTAAGTTTGGTACCCTAGGTTCAAGCAGTAGCGACCAAACAGGGTGAACATGCATAAGGCAGATCGGGTTACTTGATGAGCTCGACTAGCACGATCGCCCGTTGAGCTGCACGACATGAAGTGCATAAATAACTTCGTGTGGCCTAGCCACTGCCGACAGGCAACGCACGACTCGAGTTCGTCGAACACATCCCACGTGGCAAATGAATCTCAGCCACGAGTTCAATCCCGTTACCGATTGCCTGGACTATAATCATAGCCCCAAACACAATCAATTACAGAGATATAAAGCAGTAATAGATCAGGATTCAAATCATACAATCAGTCGGGTATTATCCGTTTAGGGCTGCCAGGGCTGTTGCACGCACTCGTTGCTTCGCTCCCCCATCACCCATGACGGATCATACAACATAAATATAAATTTAAATATATGCATTACATAGTTAAAATCATAAAACAGCTGAGCATGTTATGAAGCACAACACAAGCATGAGTTTGTACATGTTCAAATCCTAATCACACAACTATCAAAGGAGATCATACACATAGTGAAAAGAGGTTGAGAATCATATCTCAACACCCTTATATATTACAATTTGCCAACTACTACACATTCAGACATTTCAAGAAACACTTAAGCAAACATACATCAACATACATGACATATGTCGATCACATAGGCATTAGGCCAAATCCTTTCGCTAGGGAGTTGCCCCAAACATAACACGCGTACACCCACGACGGATAGTCATGGCAAGCAGGAATCCAAGTTCCATATCCATTCAGTCATCTCCACAAACACTTGGGCCACACATTTTAGCATATATAGTGTATACTGGCCGTGGCGTGATTTAGGGCAAATCCTTTCGTCAAAGGGATATCGCCATTACAACAATCATATATCCATGACAATTAGTCATGGCGAGCACGAATGAGAATGCTATACTCATTCGGCCATTTCCACAAACACTTAGAATACACTATTACAACATACATGGTGTATGTTAGTAAAACATGTATTAGGGCTATTCTTTCGCTAAGCGGTTATTTTATCCGCGTATACCATATTCATACAACAATTAATCATGACAATTATATTTCCAAAATCCGCACGTATGCGGAATTTCAAAAATACGCAATTTCAACATACATGACATTTACACATGAACATGTATTTTGCGATTCTTTTCGCCAAACTAACATTTTATCCACACATGATATAATCAAACATTAAATAAACATGTCAAACATTTCCCAAGAAAAATACGTATACGGTATTTATACGTATATCTAGAGTATGTGAAAATCCATATTCTTTATCGCTAATCGAAACAGGAAACGGAAAGCACTTTGTACATGTGCATTTGCATACAGATCATGAATCTATCATTATCTGACATTGAAAGCGTTGAAAAACGTAACTTATACGCTTAAAGTCCTCACCTTTGGTCGTAGAATCGTAACGGAGACGATAGGTTTGCTAAGCTTCCGTATTCGGCAGTTTGGCAACCTAGAGAACGAAATAGGTTAGCTATTTCACAACCTACAACAGTCTAAACCCCAAAACAGGTTAGGGTTAGGGTTTCTTACCTAGAAACGGGGCTGGAATCGCCGGAAAAGCGATGAGAACGAGATGGTGCAGCCCGTGCGGTGGCAGGGAACGACGGCAGGGAGTTTCTCCCACTTCTCCCTCACTTTCTCTCTCTTTTCCCTCTCTCAAATCCAAATTCGTATGGCTGGAATGGGAGAGGGTTTAAGGTCCTTATATAGCCTCAAAACTCACCGAAATAGACTCCTGTTCAAAGGTTACTGCTAATATAGGTAATTCGTCACTTTTCCAGCTCAAAAGAGAGGTTCTGGTGGCCCTCCTTGAGCCAAACGTCAGACTTAAGCTCACCCTCTGCGGATCTACGTGGGATTACGTTTTCGGCTCGATCGGATTCCCAGATCGCACGTGGCGGACCACTTTCAGTTCAACGGTCCGTGGGCCACGATCAGAATTTCTGAGTACATGTAAATGTGTATGAAATTTTTCCTGATCCGAGGGTGTAATTTGGTCTGATTCTGACGGTCAGGTTGCTTAATACTGATGCGCAAGCGAAAGGTGCCAGATCACTATTCCAGATATTTTCATTTGGATGGGAATAGTGTTTTTCACACACCCTCGCTCCGGATCGAAATAAATGGCCGTCGGACATCGGAATCATCTGATTTTTGAGATGATTGTCAAGCCCAGTGGGGCGGTCCTAGTTCCTTAGCTTCGAGTTAATCGGACTCCCGATGTGCGATCTAAACCTAATACGAAGTTTCGTTTCATTCCCGAGAGCAGCCGGGAAATGAGTTTGGTTCTAAACTTTAGGGTAACCTAGAGTCACTAATTCTGCAAGTTTTGGGTCTTGCAGATCGTATTTAAAGCGATCCCAACGGATTTCATGGCTAATCGAGTTTGCACTTAGTTAACTTTGTTAAATTCCTAAAGGATTTAATCCTAATTGTTTTCTGGTTGAGATGGTAATTAGGCCTTTGCAGTTTGTATATAAAGTGATCCAAGTTTTACTACTTAGCTAGTTTAAGATAGTGTCTAGGGCGAAAGTGCTTTGAAAAATTGAAAGCACAAGGTAGTGAAGGGGTGGGATTTGTGAAGGAAATGGGTTCAGGAGCGATTTTAGACGGTGGGGTTCAGTTCTGACGAAATAATAAGG
Organism: Magnolia officinalis; assembly: GCA_021015155.1. Lineage (NCBI taxonomy): Eukaryota > Viridiplantae > Streptophyta > Magnoliopsida > Magnoliales > Magnoliaceae > Magnolia > Magnolia officinalis. Next base: position 29,540,805 of record JAJHSJ010000010.1, on the reverse strand, counting down.
TGTTAAGAGCAACCCATCGCCTAAGGACATCTAATCCCAAATTGGCAAAAATCCGGGATGTTACAATCTACCCCCCTTAAAACAAAATTTCGTCCCCGAAATTGGCTAAGGGTAATAAGGGAAAATTTCTATTATTTCATTTGCCTAATGACTTATTGATTTCAAGTTTCTACGCGTGGTAGGGTATATACCAGCTGGTTCATTTTAGTCTACCCCCTTAAAACTTAGTTGTTTATCCATTGCTCATACCCTAATGGTTTGCTACAACTTATTTCTTTACCTATTTGGAGTCTCGACGACAATTCCCAACAATTTAGAGTAAGATAACTGTTTTCATTGTTTGACCAACACGGAGAGACGGTAATAGTGGGCTCGATCCCGATACATCGATCATCTACCGGGCCAGGGTAGGAAGCTCATCGTATCCCTTCCGAATCCTGATGGATCCTGGTCGTCCGCTCGTTAGCAGAGAGTCCATCGGTAGTCACCCAGGATTGGGAATTGGGTCAAGCCGCGAAAACTTCGCAGTCGTATATTTCAGTAACTCCGTAGTCCGATCATTCTCTGAGAGTAGGGAATGTCCATCATTGAAAGGCTCGAATTGTTTATTCTAAGGTTGCCCTTTTAGTCGTAGTCTAAGAGAGTCCTCGTTATCATCTATGTCCAAGGAAATGGTAAATCAAATCTTACTAGATCATCCTGAAACGGTTTCTCATAGTAGGGCAGGCTAGGGCTTCTATAATGTTCGTATTCAACGAGCACCGTTTCGATCCTGGGCCAGTGGGGTAGGGTCCACCGCGTTTCCGCTGCGCCACCCAGATCAAAGAGGCGTATCAGGTGACCTAAGTAGATTGGGCTCATCATGTTCTACCCCCCTTAAAATTTTATTTTCGCCCTTACGGCTCAAGATTTATGTCCTGCTCCGTATGTCGGAACAAGGTGTAATTCATAACCTATCCTTGACATGAAAGGAGATGCGGTCTCCCACTACATCAGTTTTGGTACCTAGGATTATAGAAAGGGGTTATCACGAATGGGTGTGAGTTTGAGGCAGGATGCCTAATTCTACCAATGAATTTTGTCGCGGTCCAGACTTATCCTATTTAATCATGTCTAGCTTAATAGGCAGGCTATCTTCTTACGTTCATAAGCACAATATGTATACTGACATGGCATGCGATTTGGGACCTAATTTCTAACTGTCTGTTGCCCATTTTGGGCAATTCCTTAGGCCTAAAAGACAAAGTCTCTATCAGCTATATACTTCTAACACTTTTCAAGGACAAAATTATAAACTTTTAGTTGTAAATGGTCGGGCCAACACGGAAAGAAAATTGTGTGTGGTGGGTCTGAGTCGGTTAAGCCGAATAACTGAGTCTATTATTCAATTGGCTTAGCATAATTAATTAGTCTTGTACTCTCCTTAGCCTAACTAGTAGCCTAGTCTTAATTGAGGAGTAGCGGGAATCCATAGGTGAGTCCAAAGTCGATGCTTATACGTTAGATGATTTCACTTCATTTTTAATACAAGGAAGGGTTTTATCACTTAGGGTCAAGTTGTCTAATTGGAATTGAGTTGCCTAAAGTTGAATTTAATTACGCCCGAGCATGTCACACATGCTCAAACCAACTAAGGGGGTTCTAGAGTTCACGTTCTTAATTAGTTGGATTTCCTATACTGTCAAGTCTGTTGAAGCACTGCTCTAGGTCTAAAACTCCGAGGGTCTATTTGTCAAACAACCATTTACTCAGAAAGCTTAAGCTATCAGAGTGCGGTAGGTTCATGTATATCAAGGGACTTTATCATTTCAACCCTATTTGGCCAGTGGTCTTAAGTTGTATTAAAATGGGACTGTATTGCTAATCCCACTTCGGGATTGGGAATGGCATATTTGGCAGGAGGGTGGGCGGGGATTAAAATTACTTTATAAGCTGTGGAAAATGAGCATTGTGTTGGGAAGGGTGAGATGGGATTTCCAAATCCCAGGAATCGGAACTCCTAAGTGTAAGAGGAGCAACCTAGGGTATACTCTTTATTGCATACATTCCAAACCTAGTATCGGAAACCATGGGATACACTCAATCTAGGGACCATACCTTACCCATATATTTATTATTACTTTTACAATTCCATCCACCGAATCGCACTTAATGCAATTTGGCCGAACGGGCCCTAAACGTCTTCAAATAACTAAAACATTCTACCAACTACTACACCTATCAATAGGAAAACATAACCACCCTAAGATAGTAGCCCATGCAAAATACAAGACAACATATGGATGAGCTCGGATAGAGCCATGGAAAATGTGGATAAGGGAAATGGGGGGCTGGAGTTTTTGGTTCTCCACAGATGTGAGCCTCAACAGATGATTGTAAAGGCCCCAACGGACAGGGATTGAAGGAGGAAAATGAGTGGATGGGATGGGTTGAGAGCTTGCACGATTTTAGAGCTTCAAATGAGGCATGTAAGCGCTCAAATGAGAGAGAATGAAGAGGGTAGGGGGTAAGTTATGTTGTAAACATTATGGAAGGATGGATGGTGTGTGGGTTATGGAAGAAAATGAAAGATTGCAAGGTTTGGAGGGATGGGTTTTGAGAAAAATCGAAAATGGGTTTGGAGGTGTTTGAAAAGAGGGGTGAAATGGAAAGAGGGAGCTTCCAGCCCTATTTATCCTAACCAAAACCGAAAATGGCACGTGCCATGAGGTAGGGGGGGTCAAACCGACCCAGCCCATGCTCGGACCAGCGCCGGAAAATCGACCGGGCGGCGGCGCGCCGCCCGACCCGCGGCGCCGCCGCGGCCGGACTTGGCCGGAACCGCGCCGCCGCAGTGGGGATCTGCTCTCCATGGTCCCAAGGTGTCAGAAACACCCTGGTTCGACCCTGGGTCTTAGTAAATTTAAGTGGGGAGGCCCCCGACTCCGGTTCGTTCAATTTCGGATAGTTTCGGGTTAAACCGGACTTAACTTGCAATCCGGAATGAGTTATCTAACGTAAAATATATGAATTTGGGGTAGAACGAGCTAATGAAGCCAACCAACCCCGCTATGCCGGGTTGCGCAGCCCGGAATTGCGAGAAAACCCACCGATTGACGGTTATTTCCACGCTTCAATTTCGTTTTGCTAAAGTAGTAGTTTTAGTTTAATCACTCTTCATCGGTTGGGCTTTAGGAGTTGTGCGCATCGTGTAGAGAGCTTAGAATAATTAGGAGAATGGTTTAGTGAAATCAAATAGGACACTTACTATTTTTGGCTGAAAGCCTTGCACACTTAATAGACATCACGACCCTATAGTAAGTCGCGAATTCTAGGAGTTTTAGTTGTAGTTTGTTTCTGATTTCATTCTCATTACTTGGTATCCTTATTTAAAGGGTTGTGAACTCATTTTTAGTATTAATCAGAATTTATTTCTATTTCCTACTTTCTCCTCTTGTAGATTCGAGAAGTCTCTGGGAGGAGTCCAGAGAAGCTCCAAGGATTCGGGGTAGTTATCCTCATCACGTTTATCACACATTTTCCTGATTCTCCATGATTGGGATGAGGTGGATTGTGATCTAGACCCTTCACTAGACAACCTAGAACTGTTTTAGGTCGACCCGTGCGACCATGGTTGAATACATACTCGATTTCGGCGTTCGTTTTCAGTGAACTAGCCGTTGGACGGAACAGGGATGCTTAAGACTGTTTCTACATTCCGTCGCTCCCTCCTAAGTCAGAGTGTGTCAGTGTGCGTCGTGTGACCATAACCCAGGTCCGGTTTAATCAAAATCATGCTCTGATACCATCTTGTAACGCCCTGAAAATCGGGGGTCGAGCATAATCTCAACTCCCGAGTTCCAGAACATCACTTATGCAACAAAATGAATGATGATTGAATGTTGACTGTATTCTTGCATTGAACATGAGTGAGATTAAGCCAAAACAGCATATCATACTCCAGAGACAGTTAGATTTGCAAGCGGAAGACTGTGATAGATAGATAAAATATATAACTTATGATGAGTCTCCAGAGTGTGATAACATTACCAGGTTAAATAAATACAGGTGCAGTTCTAAAATGTACCAGATGTGAGGAAGTGTATTGCCTCCTATCCCATGTACCATAGCCCCGTCAATACAATATCAGGTCTTCATTGACCTGCCAGAGAGATACAGATAGGAGAACTCCTCCTATCATCACAAAAGTAGTCCGGCTCTGCTTCACAAGCATCGCCATCACCTGAAACTCAACAAATCTGGTTGGTGTGTAAACACCGTCCCGTAACGTGGGAGTGAGTGATCAACTCAGTGGAACAGTAAGGCATAAGTTAACATGTTATCAAATCAATCAAGCAGTAATGATAAAGCAGTACAAATCAAGCATTTCTAACTACTCTTGTTAAATGCAAGAATGAAATGACATGATGCTGTATGCCCTTGCCAAACCACCCTCAAGCGACATCATCTTACGTTCGCGAATGCTTACTCCCTCAGTGCGCCACATCTACAAAGCACATGCGGTGCGATGATGCTCATGATTACCAAGTTTTTATTAGTCCATTTCAAACAGCAGTATTAGGAAACTAAGGTACCTCCCTTGTATCATTCCCAAACATGATCCATTCTAGGGTCGTCAATCCTAGTTACACTCATACGATGTTATGGTTTGAGAAACGTAGTGAAGGCATCGCAAAGGGCTTATCACCCGTCAGCGCGGATACAGATCCCACCGTATGCGGCTCAATTGCTGGCCGTCAGCTCGAGTACAGGTCTCACCGTACTCGGCTCAATCACTAGCCGTCAGCTCAAGTACAGGTCTCACCGTACTCGGCTCAACTCACACTCTAGTTGCTGTGAAAGACTCGTGGCCAATCACAGACCCTTGGAGTGTACTCGATGATACCACGGAGGACTCGTCGCCCGTCAGCACGAGCACAGATCTCACCGTACTCGGCTCTCGCCGAAGTCCGAAGTATCGACAGCTCGAATACAGTGTCCCATACCACCGTATTCGGCTCACGAGTTGGTTGCGCAATGGTCACTACGGGGAGGCACAAGGCCCCAGCGTAGGCCGACAGCTCGACCACGGTGTCCCATACCACCATGCCCGGCTCATGCGACTTAGCGGATCTAGGTACCATGGTTAAACGGGGATCGCCACTGGTAAGTTTGGTACCCTAGGTTCAAGCAGTAGCGACCAAACAGGGTGAACATGCATAAGGCAGATCGGGTACTTGATGAGCTCGACTAGCACGATCGCCCGTTGACTGCACGACATGAATGCATAATAACTTGGGTGACAAACTCGACAGCACGCAAGATGCAACATATTAGGCTTGATGTAACATCCCGGATTTTTGCCAATTGGGATTAGATATCCTTAGGCGATGGGTTGCTCTTAATACCTTATTATTTCGTCAGAACTAAATCCCACAGTCTAAAATCGCTCCTGAACCCATTTCCTTCACAAATCCCACCCCTTTACTACCTTGTGCTTTCAATTTTTCAAAGCACTTTCGCCCTAGACACTAACTTAAACTAGCTAAGTAGTAAAACTTGGATCACTTTATATACAAACTACAAAGGCCTAAGTACCATCTCAACCAGAAAACAATTAGGATTAAATCCTTTAGAAATTTAACAAAGTTAACTAAGTGCAAACTCGACTAGCCATGAAATCCGTTGGGATCGCTTTAAATACGATCTGCAAGACCCAAAACTTGTAAAACATGTGACTCTAAGTTACCCTAAAGTTTAGAACCGAACTCATTTCCCGTCTGCTCTCGGGAATGAAACGAAACTTCGTATTAGGTCTAGATCGCACATCGGGAGTCCGATTAACACGAAGCTAAGGAACCAGCACCGCCCCACTGGGCTTGACAATCATCTCAAAAATCAGGCGATTCCGATGTCCCACGGCCATTTATTTCGATCCGGAGCGAGGGTGTGTGAAAAACACTATTCCTTTTGAAAATAAAATATCTGGAATAGTGATCTGGCACCTTTCGCTTGCGCATCAGTATTAAGCAACCAGACCGTCAGAAATAGACCAATTTACACCCTCGGATCAGGAAAAATTTCAGGAACATTTACATGTACTTGGAATTTTGGATCGTGGCCCACTGACCGTTGAACTGAAAGTGGTCCGCCACGTGCGATCTGGGAATCCGATCGAGCCGAAAACGTAATCCCACGTAGATCCGCAGAGGGTGAGCTTAAGTCTGACGTTTGGCTCAAAGAGGGCCACCAGAACACCTCTTTTGAGCTGGAAAAGTGGCGAATATCCTATATTAGCAGTAACCTTTGAACAGGAGTCTATTTCGGTGAGTTTTGAGGCTATATAAGGACCTTAAACCCTCTCCCATTCCAGCCATACGAATTTGGATTTGAGAGAGGGAAAAGAGAGAGAAAGTGAGGGAGAAGTGGGAGGATCTCCCTGCCGTCGTTCCCTGCCACCACACGGGCTGCACCATCCTTTTCTTGACGCTTTTCCGGCGTTCCGGCGTCGTTTCTAGGTAAGAAACCCTAACCCTAATCTGTTTTGGGGTTTAGACTGTTGTAGGTTGTGAAATAGCTAACCTATTTCGTTCTCTAGGTTGCCAAACTGCCAAATACGGAAGCTTAGCAAACCTATCGTCTCCGTTACGATTCTACGACCAAAGGTGAGGACTTTAAGCGTATAAGTTACGTTTTTCAACGCTTTCAATGTCAGATAATGATAGATTCATGATCTGTATGCAAATGCACATGTACAAAGTGCTTTCCGTTTCCTGTTTCGATTAGCGATAAAGAATATGGATTTTCACATACTCTAGATATACGTAGAAATACCGTATACGTATTTTTCTTGGGAAAATGTTTGACATGTTTATTTAATGTTTGATTATATCATGTGTGGATAAAATGCTAGTTTGGCGAAAGGGATCGCAAAAATACATGTTCATGTGTAAATGTCATGTATGTAGAAATTGCGCATTCTAGAAATTCCGCATACGTGCGGATTTTGGAAATGTAATTGTCATGATTAATTGTTGTATGAATACGGTATACGCGGATAAAATAACCGCTTGGCGAAAGAGTTCGCTCTAACACATGTTTGCTAACATAAACTACTATGTATGTTGGAATAGTGTATTCCAAGTGTTTGTGGAAATGGCTGAATGAGTATAGAATTCTCATTCGTGCTCGCCATGACTAATTGTCATGGATATATGATTGTTGTAATGGCGATATCCCTTTGACGAAAGGATTTGCCCTAAATCACGCCACGGCCATTATACCCTATATATGCTAAAATGTGTGGCCCAAGTGTTTGTGGAAATGACTGAATGGATATGGAACTTGGATTCCTACTTGCCATGACTATCCGTCGTGGGTGTACGCGTGTTATGATTGGGGCAACTCCCTAGCGAAAGGATTTGGCCTAATGCCTATGTGATCGACATATGTCATGTATGTTGATGTATGTTTGTTTAAGTGTTTCTTGAAATGTCTGAATGTGTAGTAGTTGGCAAATTGTAATATATAAGGGTGTTGAGATATGATTCTCAACCTCTTTTCACTATGTGTATGATCTCCTTTAATAGTTGTGTGATTAGGATTTGAACATGTACAAACTCATGCTTGTGTTGTGCTCCATAACATGCTCAACTGTTTTATGATTTTAACTATGTAATGCATATGTTTGAATTTATATTTATGTTGTATGATCCGTCATGGGTGATGGGGGAGCGGAGCAACGAGTGCGTGCAACAGCCCTGGCAGCCCTAAACGGATAATACCCGACTGATTGTATGATTTGAATCCTGATCTATTACTGCTTTATATCTCTGTAATTGATTGTGTTTGGGGCTATGATTATAGTCCAGGCACTCGGTAACGAGATTGAACTCGTGGCTGAGATTCATTTGCCACGTGGGATGTGTTCGACGAACTCGAGTCGTGCGTTGCCTGTCGGCAGTGGCTAGGCCACACGAAGTTGTTTATGCACTTCATGTCGTGCAGCTCAACGGGCGATCGTGCTAGTCGAGCTCATCAAGTAACCCCTCTGCCTTATGCATGTTCACCCTGTTTGGTCGCTACTGCTTGAACCTAGGGTACCAAACTTACCAGTGGCGATCCCCGTTTAACCATGGTACCTAGATCCGCTAAGTCGCATGAGCCGGGCATGGTGGTATGGGACACCGTGGTCGAGCTGTCGGCCTACGCTGGGGCCATGTGCCTCCCCGTAGTGACCATTGCGCAATCAACTCGTGAGCCGAATATGGTGGTATGGGACACTGTATTCGAGCTGTCGATACCTCGGCGAGAGCCGAGTACGGTGAGATCTGTGCTCGTGCTGACGGGCGACGAGTCCTCCGTAGTATCATCGAGTACACTCCAAGGGTCTGTGATTGGCCACGAGTCTTTCACAGCAACTAGAGTGTGAGTTGAGCCGAGTACGGTGAGACCTGTACTCGAGCTGACGGCTAGTGATTGAGCCGAGTACGGTGAGACCTGTACTCGAGCTGACGGCCAGCAATTGAGCCGCATACGGTGAGATCTGTATCCGCGCTGACGGGTGATGAGCCCTTTGCGATGCCTTCACTACGTTTCTCAAACCATAACATCGTATGAGAATAACTAGGATTGACGACCCTAGAATGGATCATGTTTGGGAATGATACAAGGGAGGTACCTTAGTTTCCCAATACTGCTGTTTGAAATGGACTAATAAAAAACTTGGTAATCATGAGCATCATCGCACCGCATGTGCTTTGTAGATGTGGCGCACTGAGGGAGTAAGCATTCGCGAACGTAAGATGATGTCGCTTGAGGGTGGTTTGGCAAGGGCATACAACATCATGTCATTGCATTCTTGCATTTAATAAGAGTAGTTAGAAATGCTTGATTTGTACTGCTTTATCATTACTGCTTGATTGATTTGATAACATGTTAACTTATGCTTTACTGTTCCACTGAGTTGATCACTCACTCCCACGTTACGGGACGGTGTTCCGAACACCCCCACCAGATTTGTTGAATTTCAGGTGATGGCGATGCTTGTGAAGCAGAGCCGGACTACTTCTGTGATGATAGGAGGAGTTCTCCTATCTGTATCTCTCTGGCAGGTCAATGAAGACCTGATAAGGTATTGACGGGGCTATGACACATGGGATAGAAGGCATTACACTTCCTCACATTTGGTAAATTTTAGAACTGCAATTGTATTTATTAACCTGGTAATGTTATCACACACTCTGGAGACTCATCATAAGTTATATATTTTATCTATCTATCACAGTCTTCCGCTTGCAAACTTAACTGTCTCTGGAGTATGATATGCTGTTTTGGCTTAATCTCACTCATGTTCAATGCACGAATACAGTCAACATTCAATCATCATTCATTTTGTTGCATAAGTGATGTTCTGGAACTCGGGAGTTGAGTTTATGCTCGACCCCCGATTTTCAGGGCGTTACACACGACTCGAGTTCGTCGAACACATCCCACGTGGCAAATGAATCTCAGCCACGAGTTCAATCCCGTTACCGATTGCCTGGACTATAATCATAGCCCCAAACACAATCAATTACAGAGATATAAAGCAGTAATAGATCAGGATTCAAATCATACAATCAGTCGGGTATTATCCGTTTAGGGCTGCCAGGGCTGTTGCACCGCACTCGTTGCTTCGCTCCCCCATCACCCATGACGGATCATACAACATAAATATAAATTTAAATATATGCATTACATAGTTAAAATCATAAAACAGCTGAGCATGTTATGAAGCACAACACAAGCATGAGTTTGTACATGTTCAAATCCTAATCACACAACTATCAAAGGAGATCATACACATAGTGAAAAGAGGTTGAGAATCATATCTCAACACCCTTATATATTACAATTTGCCAACTACTACACATTCAGACATTTCAAGAAACACTTAAGCAAACATACATCAACATACATGACATATGTCGATCACATAGGCATTAGGCCAAATCCTTTCGCTAGGGAGTTGCCCCAAACATAACACGCGTACACCCACGACGGATAGTCATGGCAAGCAGGAATCCAAGTTCCATATCCATTCAGTCATCTCCACAAACACTTGGGCCACACATTTTAGCATATATAGTGTATACTGGCCGTGGCGTGATTTAGGGCAAATCCTTTCGTCAAAGGGATATCGCCATTACAACAATCATATATCCATGACAATTAGTCATGGCGAGCACGAATGAGAATGCTATACTCATTCGGCCATTTCCACAAACACTTAGAATACACTATTACAACATACATGGTGTATGTTAGTAAAACATGTATTAGGGCTATTCTTTCGCTAAGCGGTTATTTTATCCGCGTATACCATATTCATACAACAATTAATCATGACAATTATATTTCCAAAATCCGCACGTATGCGGAATTTCAAAAATACGCAATTTCAACATACATGACATTTACACATGAACATGTATTTTTGCGATTCTTTTCGCCAAACTAACATTTTATCCACACATGATATAATCAAACATTAAATAAACATGTCAAACATTTTCCCAAGAAAAATACGTATACGGTATTTATACGTATATCTAGAGTATGTGAAAATCCATATTCTTTATCGCTAATCGAAACAGGAAACGGAAAGCACTTTGTACATGTGCATTTGCATACAGATCATGAATCTATCATTATCTGACATTGAAAGCGTTGAAAAACGTAACTTATACGCTTAAAGTCCTCACCTTTGGTCGTAGAATCGTAACGGAGACGATAGGTTTGCTAAGCTTCCGTATTCGGCAGTTTGGCAACCTAGAGAACGAAATAGGTTAGCTATTTCACAACCTACAACAGTCTAAACCCCAAAACAGGTTAGGGTTAGGGTTCTTACCTAGAAACGGGGCTGGAATCGCCGGAAAAGCGATGAGAACGAGATGGTGCAGCCCGTGCGGTGGCAGGGAACGACGGCAGGGAGTTTCTCCCACTTCTCCCTCACTTTCTCTCTCTTTTCCCTCTCTCAAATCCAAATTCGTATGGCTGGAATGGGAGAGGGTTTAAGGTCCTTATATAGCCTCAAAACTCACCGAAATAGACTCCTGTTCAAAGGTTACTGCTAATATAGGTAATTCGTCACTTTTCCAGCTCAAAAGAGAGGTTCTGGTGGCCCTCCTTGAGCCAAACGTCAGACTTAAGCTCACCCTCTGCGGATCTACGTGGGATTACGTTTTCGGCTCGATCGGATTCCCAGATCGTACGTGGCGGACCACTTTCAGTTCAACGGTCCGTGGGCCACGATCAGAATTTCTGAGTACATGTAAATGTGTATGAAATTTTTCCTGATCCGAGGGTGTAATTTGGTCTGATTCTGACGGTCAGGTTGCTTAATACTGATGCGCAAGCGAAAGGTGCCAGATCACTATTCCAGATATTTTCATTTGGATGGGAATAGTGTTTTTCACACACCCTCGCTCCGGATCGAAATAAATGGCCGTCGGACATCGGAATCATCTGATTTTTGAGATGATTGTCAAGCCCAGTGGGGCGGTCCTAGTTCCTTAGCTTCGAGTTAATCGGACTCCCGATGTGCGATCTAAACCTAATACGAAGTTTCGTTTCATTCCCGAGAGCAGCCGGGAAATGAGTTTGGTTCTAAACTTTAGGGTAACCTAGAGTCACTAATTCTGCAAGTTTTGGGTCTTGCAGATCGTATTTAAAGCGATCCCAACGGATTTCATGGCTAATCGAGTTTGCACTTAGTTAACTTTGTTAAATTCCTAAAGGATTTAATCCTAATTGTTTTCTGGTTGAGATGGTAATTAGGCCTTTGCAGTTTGTATATAAAGTGATCCAAGTTTTACTACTTAGCTAGTTTAAGATAGTGTCTAGGGCGAAAGTGCTTTGAAAAATTGAAAGCACAAGGTAGTGAAGGGGTGGGATTTGTGAAGGAAATGGGTTCAGGAGCGATTTTAGACGGTGGGGTTCAGTTCTGACGAAATAATAAGGTGTTAAGAGCAACCCATCGCCTAAGGACATCTAATCCCAAATTGGCAAAAATCCGGGATGTTACACCTACCATAAGCCCTTGTTTATTATGGTGTAAGGTTGTCCTTAGAACTGAATTTGTATCAATCTCTCAATACTTATTTATCAAGGTGATTTAAAATTAGCATTGTTAATTGATTCATAATTGTAAGGCTATTGGTTTACTTTATTTCCGCTGATTTTATTTTAAATTTGGCATAGTCCTATTCACCCCCCCCCCCCCCCCCCCCCCTCTAGGACATATAGCTTGGCCTTTTCAAGTGGTATCAAAGCCTAATAGCTCATTGTTGTTGCTTTTTATTTGGATTTATTTCCTGAGCTAACGATCTAAGCTATATAAAAAGATGTCAAATTTTGATAGCCTTTCAGTTACTAGGCCTCCACCCTTTGATGGCTCCAACTATGCCTATTAGAAAGCCAGAATGAGGATCTTCCTCAAATCAATGGATGAAAGTGTGTGGCTAGCCACAGTGACTGAATGGAATCCTCCTATCATGGAAGTAACTGGAGTTGATGGTTCAAAATCTATGAAAATTACACCGTATTTCCAATGGACCACACTTCAGAAAAATGAGAGTAGTGCTAATGCTAAAGCACTAAATGCAATCACTTGTGCACTATCACCGGATGAGTTCAAAAGAATCATATCCTGTGATACTGCAAAGCAAGCCTGGGATATTTTAGAAATGACACACGAAGGTACATCAATTGTCAAGAAATCTAAAGTCCAACTCCTCACAACTAAATTTGAAGAAATTCATATGGAGGAAAATGAAATGTTTATGGACTTTTACACTAGATTGAATGACATTGTAAACTCAATGTGGGGTCTTGGCGATAAGATCCCAGAAAGTAATGTGTGTGCAAAAATACTACACTCTCTTCCTGAACGGTTCAATTCTAAGGTAACCGCAATCCAGGAACTTCGTGATACGGATAATATGAGGGTAGAAGAATTAGTTGGTTCTTTACAAACCTATGAATTAAGTTTTAAAGCTCCTAAAGGTAAATCTATTGCTTTGAAGTCATCTAAAAGTATTACTCAAGAAAATTCAGATTCAGAAAAGTCTGGAGATGATATGGCCCTTTTGGCGAAAAAGTTTTATAAGATTTTCAAAAGTAAAAAAAGAGTCGACTTTCAAAAGGTAAATGAAAAGAAACGTTCTAAACCTAAGTCTAAAACTTGGAAGTCATTGAAAGATAGTCAATGTTACAACTGTCAAGAATATGGGCATTTAGCAAACAAATGTCCTAAAAAGGACAGATCCAAAAGGAAGGGTATGTTGGCTACTTGGGATGAATCGTCTGATTCTGAAGCCTCTTCTGAATCAGAAAATTCAGAAACCGAGTCGGGCAGTGAACTTAAGGCCCTTATGACTCTAGCCAAGTTTACTTTTTCAGATCACAATGATTCAACAAGTGAAGAAAATTTGGATAGTGATCATGAAAATGATGAAGATCTTCAAGATGCTTACAATGCCTTATATAAGGAAAGTTGTAAAATTGCTGTCAAACTTAAACTTCAAAAAGAAAAGTTTTTTAAACTTAAAGAATGTTTTGAAAACCTTGTTTTAGAAAAATCCCAAATTTCAGATTATTTTGAAAAATCAAAGTGTGATCTGGAATTCAAAACCTCCCTGATTGAAAATTTGAAATCTGAAAATGAGAAACTTAAAAATGAAGTATCTTCTCTTCTGAGTTTGAAGGACACATGAAGATATGCCCAAGGTGATCCAAAATTAGAAAAACTATTATCCAGATCAAGAAAATGTGGCGATCGATCAGGGTTGGGCTATGATAAAAACACATCTCCTAAACAGAAGAATACTCCTTCCAATTATGTGAAAGGAGAGACTTCTAACTCAAAAGGAAAAGGTACTAGTCAAGTTTTTTCTAAAAATACAAAAACTTTTCAAAAACACAAAAGCAGCTATATAAATTTCAAAAATCAGATTCGAAATCCACTAGCTGAAAAAATTGTTGATTTACTTAAGGAGCTATTAAAATCTAACTCAGTAGGTCACTCTTACAACTGTAAACAAAAGAAGACCAACTATTCTCCTAAACCCAAAACAGTTCTGAAATGGGTTCCTAAGGTTGCCTGTTTGGTTGCTCACACTGCTTTCAAAGCTACAAGCCATTCGAAATGGTACCTAGATAGTGGATGCTCCAGACATATGACAGGCGACAAGGCACTATTCACCGATCTTAAAGATATGACTAATGGGTCAGTCACATTTGGTAATGGTAGCAACTGCAAGATAATTGGCAAAGGTACGGTCAAACTCTATAACCTTCCCTTATTTAAAAATGTTTTATATGTTAAGGGTTTAAAACACAACCTGTTGAGCATATCTCAAATATGCGATAACAACTATAATGTTAAATTTTCTAATCAAGGTTGTGAAATTATAAACGAAAAGGGTTCTGTAATATTAACTGGTCACAGAACTTCTGAAAACTGCTATATAGTAAGCAATGGTAGCTCATCTAATCAAACGTGCTACATGGTCCATACCGATGAGACAGAATTATGGCATAAACGCCTTGGACATGTACACTACCGAAACTTATACAGATTGACCAAAAGTGAACTAATTAGAGGTCTACTTAAGATGCAAAAAGTAGACAAGATTTGTGGTGAATGCCAGTATGGTAAACAAACTAGGAGCTCTCACAAAAAGGTGAACTCCAATACCACCACAAGACCACTCGAGCTTCTCCACATGGATCTTATAGGACCAACAAGAACGGAAAGTCGAGGTGGCAAAAAGTACATCTTAGTTATTGTAGATGATTATACAAGATACACTTGGGTTTCATTCTTGAGAGACAAATCAGAAACCCTTCATGAAGTGAAAAAGATTATAAAACGGATTCAAACTGAAAAATGTTCTCAAGTCAACAAGATCCGTAGTGATCATGGATCCGAATTTGAAAATAGCGGTTTTGAGAAATTCTGTAGCGATCAGGGAATATCGCATGAATTCTCTGCACCTAAAACTCCTCAACAAAATGGAATTGTCGAGAGGAAGAATAGAGTGCTTCAAGAAATGGGAAATGTTATGTTAAATAGCATGAAGCTCCCTAGGAATCTCTAGGCTGAAGCAGTGAATACAGCCTGCTACATTATTAACCGTGTTTATATTTGTAAATCTAATAATAAAACGGCTTATGAAATGTGGTTTGAGAAAAAGCCTTCTGTCAAATACTTTCGAGTTTTTGGCAGCAAGTGCTATATTTTGCATGACCGTGAAAATTTGGAAAAGTTTGACACTAAAAGTGATGAAGGGATCTTTTTAGGATATTCTTTAAACAGTTGTGCTTATCGTGTTCTGAACAACAGGACCGGTGTGATTCAAGAGTCAATAAATGTTGTGATTGACGATCTTTTGAATACACCCGTCCCTAGTTCAGATAATGATGAAGTTCTTATACTTGAAAAACAAGAAACTTCATCAAGTGAAACTAATTCTGAATTAAGGACTGTTAAAGATCATCCAACTTCTCAAATACTTGGAAACCCTCTCACTAGTGTGCGCACTCGTAGACAATTAGAGGACATATGTAACTACGTATGCTTTACATCCCAGATTGAACCGGTTAACGTAAAAGAAGCACTTGCGGATGAAAACTGGATTCTTTCGATGCAAGAAGAACTTAATCAGTTTGTCAGAAATGATGTCTGGTACCTTGTTCCTAGACCTAAAGATAAACATATTATTGGAACAAAATGGATTTTCAAAAACAAATCTGATGAACTTGGAAATATTATTCGAAATAAAGCAAGACTAGTTGTATAGGGGTATACACAAATTGAAGGTATGACTATAATGAAACATTTGCCCCTGTAGGTCGTCTTGAATCAATTAGACTTTTTATCTCCATTGCTTGTTTTAGGAAGATTAAAATTTACCAAATGGATGTAAAGAGTGCCTTTCTGAATGGTGATTTACATGAAGAGGTATATGTTGAACAACCTACAGGGTTTGAAGATCCTAAATTTACTGATCATGTGTATCGTCTTAAGAAGGCTCTTTATGGTCTGAAACAAGCTCCTAGAGCATGGTACGAAAAACTAACTAAGTTTTTACTGAGTCATAATTTTCAGATGGGATGTGTTGATAAGACGCTCTTTGTTAAGAAACATAACGATGATATTCTAATGGTTCAAATATATGTTGACGATATTATTTATGAATCAACCTGTACTAACATGACTGTTTAGTTTGCAGATTTGATGAAGTCTAAATTCGAAATGAGCATGGTTGGAGAATTAAACTATTTCCTAGGGTTGTAAGTAAAACAACAACCTAATGGAATTTTTATCTCTCAAACCAAATATGCTCTGAATTTAATTAAGAAATTTGGATTTGAGAAAGGTAAAAATTTTGATACTCCTATGAGTACAACTTTGAGACTCTCAAAAGACTCTACAGGTAATGATGTGGATCCTAAATTGTATCGTAGTTTGATTGGTAGTTTGCTTTATTTGACTGGTAGTAGACCAGATATCGCTTTGAGTGTTGGTATTTGTGCTCGTTATCAATCAAATCCTAAAGAATCTCACTTAACTGCTGTTAAGCGGATTATGCGATATGTCACAAGTTCTACTAAACTGGGTCTCTGGTATCCACATGAGACCAATGTTCAATTAGCCGGGTACGCAGATGCTGACTGGGCTGGAAACATTGATGATAGGAAATCAACCAGTGGTGGTTGTTTCTACATTGAAAATTGTCTTGTTTCTTGGTTTAGTAAGAAGCAAAGTTCTATATCGCTATCAACAGCTGAGGCTGAATACATTGCTGCTGGAAATGCATGTACTCAACTTGTTTGGATGAAACGTATGTTAAGCGATTATGGAATTACTCAGGATTCTATGATTTTATTTTGTTGTAATTCCAGTGCAATAAATATCTCTAAAAATCCAGTTCAGCATTCACGTACTAAGCATATTGACATTAGATTTCATTACATTCGTGAATTAGTGAAAGAAAAATTAATATATTTGGATTACATTCCAACCGAGACTCAACTTGCGGACATTTTCACTAAACCGCTCGACAAAAGCAGGTTTAATAAATTAAAGTTTGATCTCGGTATGTGCAATTTAAATTGAATTTGCATGATTTGGTGTATCATAATGTACATAAGTTTGATGTTTTATTTGCTTAAATTTGAAAATTATTTGAAAAAATTGCAAATTTTGAGTCGTACTCGACCAGTCGTGAGTGTACACGACCGGTCGTGATACGACCGGTCGAACACTTACACGACCGGTCGTGAAACTCGTGATTTCACTTTATTTTGGGGATTTTGACTCTTCTTCTTCATTTCCTTTTTACTCTCCAACAGTTCTAGCTACGACCGGTCGAACCCACCTTCATGGCACTTCAAGGTTAGTGGTTCTTTTGCGATTTTCTTGTAGATTCTTGTTATTGGTGTTCCAAATCTCATTCTTGTAGAATCTATTTGGTCGTTCATTGCAAGTTTGGGGTTTTATCTTGACAAATCTGTTCTATCAAAACCCCATTTCTTCTATCTTGCATCTTTTTGTTTCCTTGAGTCCTCCTTTGAAAATAGATGTTAAAGGTAAAAAGAAAACTACTCGAGGTCCCTCTTCTTCTAGATCAGCATCTATTGCACAACGTCATCTTCGCTCTCCCGAAAATGATCCTTCTAATGCTCGGGATTTGCGTATGCGCAATATTATTGTTGAGCGTCCTGTTAATGTTAATCACATTGTTTCATTTGGTATCCTTCCTCTGTTGGAATCTGTGAGATGGGATAACATCTTACATTGGGGTGGAGCTACATACCAGTCCATTGCCCAATCCATGTTTGCATGTATCTGTGATTTTTCTCTTGAGAATTTTACTTTTAAAATTGATACTCAAGAAGGATTATTTTCTGTGGATCGACATTTGATTACTCACATTATGGAAATACCTGTTAATGATGAGGGCATTCCAATTGATATTTTACATGACAGACTCTCAGAATCTGAACGAAAAATGCTTATTAGAGATTTATGTAATTTGGATGTTCATTGGACTCATAAAGGTCATGCACTTCCCTTAAGGTATTTGTTACTCAGACACAGAGTACTTCATAGGATTTTCATCTCAAATCTTTATCCACGTTCTGGTAATAAAATCGAACTCACTGCTTTCATGGTTCGTGTTTTGCATTCTGTCATCTCTGGTGCAAAAATATGTCTACCTTCTTTAATTTGTCATTCCATTATTTTGTCTCGTCACCAACCAGGACATAGTGATATTCCCTTTGGTTATTTGTTGACTATGCTGGCAAAACATATGCTCATAGCTATGCCTGCTAGGGAAAAACCCATCCATCATCTCCCTTTTAATAATTCCAATATTAACAAGATGAATTTAGAATTGGCTGATGGCCAAGTGGATGCTGGTAGCAGTGGTGCTGAAGCAGGAAATGCAGATCAAGCTGGTGATCTTCCTGAAGACGTGAATATGGATGATTTATTTGAAGAACTTGAGTCAGACTCGGCTGATGATCCTGATTTTCACCCTTCTGATTTTGATGAGAGATTGAATTCCCTTCAAGAGCAGGTGGCTCAAATTCGTGTTACCCAAGACACGCAATTTTCTTATTTACGCAAATATATGAGGCGGGTTGCTAGGGGTTTACACAAAATTGATCCATCTAATCCTGCTCCCTCTTCTGGTTCTGACTGAATATTTGATGGGTCTGTAATAATTTTTTTTTCTGAACTTTACATGCTTACTGACTTTTGAATTATGCACTATGCTCTCTTGAATCAACTCCTATTTTCATTATCATTATTGCTTTTCTTCCTTTGTCATTTTGCGTCAAAAAGGAGGAGAAGTTTTGGGAGGCTTTGGCTTTATTTGAATTTAATGATTATGATGTGCTCCTATTACTCAGGGGGAGTTAAGCTACTCAGGTAGTTATGGGAGATTGATGCTAGTTATTACTTATTTTGAACCTGTTGTGTGTACTTCTCTTATTTCTATTGGAAGTATTATTATTTGGGTGTTTTGTCACAAATTTGACAAAGGGGGAGATTGTAAGTGCTATGGTCTCTTGCTCCTTTGGTTGTCAAATTTTGATGTGTCAAAACATCTATCTGTGTCTTATGCTTGAATGGTGATTTATATGTATTCAAGACATTGCATAAACACTTCATGACATTATTGAAGTTCAAGAAGCTAGAAGCTACATTATTGAGGTTCAAGAAGCTACAATGTTGAAGTCTCAAGAAGCTACATTATTGAAGTTCAAGAAGCTACAATGTTGAAGTTCAAGTCTTAAGAAACAACTCAAGAAATGACTTCAAGACTAATAAGCAACGCATGAAGTAGTTTTTATGCTGATGAAGATCTCAAGTTTAAAGCTACAACAAGATCAAGATCTCAAGCCTGATATGGTTCAAAAAAAAATCTACATTCGTTGAATGGTTGAAGTTCAATGTCCATACGACATGGTTCAGGTTTGAATGACCTTAGGTTGACCCTTTAAGTAGGTCACTTTGGATACATAAATCAAATGTTTATTTTACATAAGGTTGGTCTATTCTAAGACCAGTCCTAGCTCTTGTTCGACCAGTCCTAGCATTGGTTCGACTAGTCCAAGAAATTCCACGACCAGTCCTAAGTTGTTGAAGAATTTTCAAAATTTTTTGGTACACCCACGACCAGTCCTGGAGGTCCTTCGACCGGTCATAGGTGTGGCTTCGACTCGTCCACGACCAGTCGTAGAGCTACGACTCAAAGTCCAGCAACCTAATCTATGGTCCTACGACCAGTCGTAGAGATCCACGACCAGTCGTAGGTGACCCACGACCAGTCGTAGGCTACTCACGACCAGTCGTGGAACGACTTTCAAAGATCGCGCTCAATATTTCAAATATCCTTTAGAGCTACGACCAGTCGAAGGTTTCTAAGACCAGTCGTAGGAGCGATTTTTGCTTCTATAAATTGAACACCAAATTCAGAGTTTTCACACTTCAACTCGATTCAATTCAAAAAATTTCAAGTGATCACTCTGAGATAAGTCTGTGTTTATTTTAAGCTACATTGTGCTTATTTAATATTCCTTTTTGCTAGCTTATTTAATTTGATTTTGTCTCTGTATTCCAATCTTTTATTTGAAAAGAGGAATTATCTTATTCCTTCTTCTTGGAATCAAAATCAAATATAGCTACGCCCAACTTGTTAAAATCTAAAATCAATTAGAATTTAGAACCATATGAATGTGAGTATTGGAAATTGAACTTTGACATTCAATCATCTACTCCGATTGGTTCTACCAGGCTGCTACGAAAAGGAGAAATCCAGGTATTTTACAATTCTGTAAAATTTATTTACTTTTGGTTTTGTTTGAGGTTGAGCCAGAAAAATCTCATTGTATTGGTTATCTGAGGAGAGCCAGAAAACTCAGAAAAGAGGGGTTTTTGAATTGTGTAAGCCCAAGTGAAAAAGACACAATTGTAAAGGTTTTTGGTGAACCTGTGAAAACCTATTTGATAGTGAACACTAATATCCCCTGTGTGAGGATATTAGGAGTGGAGTAGCTTTCTGTGTGGCTGTTGGAAAACAGTTGGTGTACACACAGGCGAACCACTATAACTCTTTGTCTTGTGGATTGAATGCTTGCTTAATTTTCATATCTTTTATCATTCAATTGTGTGGAATGTACAAGTGGATGTGAATGTTGTAACTATTTACATTTCAAGCAAGTGTGCGGATTGTTGTAATAATTTAGATCTATACTTCTGCATTTAATTTCAATTCCTTGCTATTTCATTTACTTCTATTAAAATTGAGTCCTTGATCCAAAAGATGTTCTAGAAATAAGGTTGTCCTACCATAAGCCCTTGTTTATTATGGTGTAAGGTTGTCCTTAGAACTGAATTTGTATCAATCTCTCAATACTTATTTATCAAGGTGATTTAAATTTAGCATTGTGAATTGATTCATAATTGTAAGGCTATTGGTTTACTTTATTTCCGCTGATTTTATTTTAAATTTGGCATAGTCCTATTCACCCCCCTCCCCTCTAGGACATATAGCTTGGCCTTTTTAGGGCCCCTCCGTCCCAGATAAATGGTGAGGACACGACACATGCGGAGGGTGGGTCCCACGCCCCAGGATGGTGTGGGTACAACACATCATGGTGGGCCGCTGCAACTGCTGGACGGTAGTCCAGCAGCATCCCACAGACAACGTGGGTAAAACAGATACATCAGGTGGTCCACGTCAGCGTGGCCCACAGCCTTAGAGCAGGATGACATTTGTATTTTTCCTTCATCAGGGTCTGTCCAAACGGACACCTAGGGTAGGCCAGCTGGATGCGGTAGCAAGGTGGGCCCCTGATTTGCACAACAGATGTGGTCTGCTAAATGGACAGCGTGGATAAAGTGCATTCATCATCAAGTGGGCCATCTTACAAGAAAAGGAAAGAGAGAGAGAGAATGAGAGAGACGTGTGGTGATGGAGGGAGCTCTGCCACTATGAGCTCCCTTCTATGATACAATGCATACATCAATATGGGTCCCAAAGCATGTGGGCCCTCAAAAATGGAAATCAAGGTGAGGATGTCATCCCCACCACAAACTTAAGGTCTAAATGACCTCTACGTGATGATCATCAAATAAACATCATAATGGGGTCCATGGAGAATGGCCCCAACATGGATTATATATATATATATATATATATATATATATATTATATATATATATATATATATATATATCATGCTGGGCCATTAGCCACACCTAGGGTCCAAAGTGAGATCCATACCATCAATCAATAGGCCCCACTTGGCCCATCATCAAAATCACATACCTAGTCTTATAAACACCCACCGATTCCACTTCTTCTTGGTTCCTTGAAATGCTAAGCTCCTTGGCTTCTTCTTTAATGGAGGATGATGATATTGAAGGGTTGGGATGAGAGATTAGGGGTAGGAAGTGGGCCACACACTTAGGTTCTTTTCTCTCCTTAGGATTTTCTCTCTTGGTTGCTTGGAATTTTAGGTAGAGAAATGAGATAGGAAGGAATGAATTGAGAGATGAGTGGTGTTGTGTAAGAGAGATGGGATGAGAGGAATGGGTGTGTAAGAGGAGTGACATGAGAGGTATGAGTGTGTGTAAGAGAGAATTTACTTTTGGGATGGCTTGTGTAAGAGAGGGATCAATGTGATGGGTGAAGTGATGGGTTGTACTTGATTGATTAATGTGATAGGTTGGGTAGAGATTCTCTTGGGATTCGCAATGCGCGGTGTTTCCTCGAAAATAAACGGGCCCACAACTCCTAGCCAAGGTATCGCATTGGTGTACAAGATGCGGCGTTGGAACCGGGCGATGATGTAGCCGCTAAGGTATAGGTTTCAAGTCGAGTCGACTCAGATCTACGGGATACGACTTAGGGTCGTGTGTAAATGCCTTCTAGAGGTTGCGGGTCACCGAAATTCAACGTGGAGGATCACGGAAGTTGAAGGAATGGTACGGACTAGGATACGGGCCTTTTATTAGAAGTATTAGAGTTAATTTCCTTAGTTTAATTTGCATATTAGTTTAATTAGTCAATTGTGTTTTATTTGGATAAAATTTTATTTGATCCTAATCCCCTCTTAGGACATAGTCATCATTCCTTAGCTCTATCAAGCTTTCACGCATAGGCTATGGGCCGTCTACATCCAATTTCAGTTAACATCAGAGAAGATAGTGTTAGAGCATAAAATAATGAAGAAAGATTGAAAAGGAGAAGATTAAAAGGGAGGTTAGAAAAATGAGGAAGAAAGAATAAGATTAAGCACCTTGTTCAGTAGTTGTGCGGGTCGCGTAAAAAGTAGTTGGTTGCGCAGACCGTGTAACTAACCTAATTCACTATACGGACCGCGCAATGGATTTCCTCCATTACGTGGATTGCGCAACTGACTTCCTCGTTGCGCGGGTCGCACAACCAAGATCGGAAGTAGTTTGTTATGAATGGTCAGATCTGATGCAAGGTGGGTCTCATGGCATAAAGATTGAGAGTTCGCACGTGTGGAGGCCTATAAATACCGCACTCCCCCTCTCATTTGAGGAGGAGAAGAATTTTGGAAGAGAAGCTGTTGAGGTATAAAAAAAGAGAGAAAGATAGTAAGAAGATATTGTGCGCAAGAAGTCATTATGTGCTAGTTCATTGTGTGCTGATGATCATTGTGCAGAGAAAGGTATTGTGCGTTGATGATCATTGTGCGCAATGGAACATGGTGCACCGAATGTCTACACAAAGGATTCCACACAAAGGATTTCGCACAAAGGATTCCACACAAAGGAGTCTGCACATGGAGGAATTGGTGCACAAAGGATTCCGCACAAAGGCGTCCGCACAAAGGAGTCTACATGGAGAGGAATTGACGCACAAGGGATACCACGCAATGTCGATGTGACAGGTTCACATGTGGGAAAAGGGTATAAATACCCCCTGACCCCTCAGTAGGAGGTCATTAGCAACCAAACACGGACAAGAAGAAGATACTGACGAGAGAGAGAGGTAGACTCTGCATCCATTATCCGAGACAGGTGTTGTGCAATGCACAACACTAATTGCGCCAAAGCTATTGGAGCACAACACTACCGAGCGCACACCAAGGTGAGTGTACAACGTTGCTGTCGAGCGCACAATGTTGGTGGCGCACAACAAGACGAGCGCACAACGCTATTGCTGAGCGCACATCAGCCCAAATGCATGATAATACTTAGTGGATAACAGTGTTTAGTGCACAATAGTCTGCAATATACGATGCTTCTAGCACATATTATCTTAGCGCACGATGTCTTTATTTGTTTTCCATTACAAGTCATGAATATTCTGTTTTGTAATCAAAGGAGAAAAGGATGTAAAAGAACTTGGAATAAAATAATAATGTGATTGTCTTCTTTATCTTCTTCTGTTTATCATTAAGTGAATGAAATCCCCAAACCAAATGCATTTGTTTCTTGTTCGAAACAAAATGGTGACTCTGCTGGGGATTTTCTGATATTCATTTAATTATTAACTTAAGAATTATATGAAAGACAATCACAACTGTTTGGTGCCAGTAAGGTGCCAAAATGGCGACTCTCAGTGGGAACATCCTACCTTTCATCTCCAAATTAGAATATAACTTGATTTAATTACTAGTTTATGTTATTTTGCAATATGGAGGATTCAGAAGAAAAGATATTACAAACAACCCACCAGCCAATCAATGGCAATTGTTCAGAAGAACACAGTTTTCTACTTCACTGTGATGGGTTTCGTCGTAGAATATGCTGAGAAAGTAGCATCAACCAAGCGTATGGAGCCATGAGCAGCTGCTATAGTTATAACTGTTTCACCAATTACACAGGAAGAAAGAGATTACTGGATCGTTGTCACTCGTAAAAGGACAAGGATCCGAAATATCACTGTGACGGGAACGGATGCACCACTAAGAAGAGATAGGGGACCGGTAATGCGAAATACAGCTAGGAAACATCCTGAACTTGCTCCACTGGCAATCTACCCTACATAAGCGATGATTTCTCAAGCCACACAAAACTTCCCTGCCTTGCTTATTAGGAGCTCCAGGTGGACAAGAGAGCAGAAAGGTAAGGCTTTACTAACAAGTCTACCAAGATCCGCGTCACCAATCTCTAGGTCTTCCTAATCAGATGGTTACTCCAGAAATACAAAAAGATCATATGAGTCTCCCCTTTCGGCAACTCCTATAACACCAATACACTCCCATTCAGCATCGACTGCTGCCTCGTCAGGGAATGGAGAGGCTGCCGTTCACATGGCCAGAACAAACCGAGGGTCTTCTCCAACTACAAAGGATCACATCTCTAAGATGGCAGAAGCATAAAAAGTGTTAATATAGGAATGTAGGAACCTCCGGGAAGCCTTGGGAACTCTGGCGCATAATGTGGCATGAATGGCGGCACCCTTAATGACCGATAACATAAATGAACGAGAACAGCATCATGAAAGGTCACAGCTGTCGCGGACTGGGTCACACGAGTCTACCCCTACGATGAGAGCATTAACATAAGAAGAGGTACGACAGGTTATCGAAGAAGCAGTCAGATCAGAAAAGGAACGTGAGGGTACATGAAGATTTAGATATCAGACACTATATCCGAGAGAAGTCGAAGATATCCTGTTCCCAAATAATTTCAAGCATCCATATTTTCAAAAGTTCAATGGGGATGGATCGCCAGAGGAACATCTAATGCATTTTATTACCAGCATGAAAAATTTCTCCATGATACCACAATACTACCTACGTTTGTTCAGATCAACCCTGACAAGTAAAGCGTTCCAATGGTATTCTATTCAGACACCAGGATGAATACGCACGTGGGAGCAGATGTAAGATGCCTTTATGACAAACTTCTTCTCTTCAGAACGCGATGTCAGCATTACAGAGTTGGCTTCAGTACGACAAAGAGAAGGGGAACTAGTGGACAAGTTTATAGATAATTGGAAGACATTGGGAGCCTCGTGCAGACAGTTACCAGAAGAAAAAGAACAGGTCAAGATGTGCCTAAATTCCATGAAAACGGGAATTGTGTTTGGTCTCACTAGCGCTGATATTAAGACTTTCTGTGACTTGGCCACTAAAGCCCATGTCCTAGAGCTGATGACCCAAAAAATTGTAGCGTTTCATTATGAAACAGCCAGAAGGGGACCTAGTAGGTTAATAGCAAATACTGTGGATCACGATAAAAGGAGTCAAGAAATAAGAGGTTATGGAGAAAAAAGGACAAAACGGAAGTAAGAATCAAATCGCCCTAGAAGCAGGTTCGCCGAAAAAAGGCCCAGATCACTTAATTCTGACGAAGGGTTTGTATTTGACAAGGAAGACGTTCTCCCTATGATGAACCAGTTGTTAAAAGCCTGTACGATAAAATTACCCACGTCCAAGCGCCCTGAAGATGCAGGAAGATCAAGAGAGAGAGATTTTTGCCGCTACCATCGTTTAGTAGGACATCCGACAAAAAATTGTTAGACATTAAAATGCATAATACAAAGAATGATAAATAGGGGTGAAATAGTGATTGGAAAAGAAAAATAAAGGGACACAAAGGCAACGGTAAACGTATTGACAGCTTGGGAAAATGCACATGAAAGAGTAGAGAAAGAAAGTCGAGAGATGACAAGGAAAGCTGCGGTAATTACGTTACGGTCAGGAAAAAGAATAGCAAGTCCCCCAAAGTAGAAAGTCGTAATGACAAGGACCGAGGTCAGCAAGGACCAGCGCGATAGTAACAAGAAGGAAGAGAAGAATGAAGTAGCAAAAGTAACTTATGATGTCATGAATCAATCGAAGGGTATATCGTCCCGGTTAAGCGTTTATGACACATTAAAGTTATCAGAAGATTTTCGGAAAAGACTGATTCAATCGCTATCCGACTACAATGTCAGAGAAACATTGCTGGTAGAAATGGAAAATGAAGAACGCAAAGAGCAGGAAGACTGTATGCCAGTAGTCTCCTTCTCTGATGATGATCTAGCTTGTGATGTAGGGCATAATAGGCCATTGATGATAATAGGCCATATTTGCGGCAAAGAAATAAAAAGAATTATGCTCGGCAATGGATCCGCGGTAAACCTATTACCATTAACAATGCTGAATAAATTGGGTTACCGTCGTTCGGATCTGTGCCCTAGTGGAATGATGATACAAGGCTTTAATCAAGATGGACAGCGTGCACTCAACAAAATTACGATGACATTAGAAATAGGAGACTTAACTACTGAGGTTGTTTGTCATGTGATCAGTGCAGTCATGACATATAATCTTCTCTTGGGAAGATCGTGGATACATCAGTATGGTATTATACCTTCTACTCTTCATCAATACTTCAAATACTATAGGGATGGGATACAATATAAGGTAATGGCCAATGCAAGATCGTACACGGAAGTCGAAGCCTTCTTTGCAGATGCCAGTTACTACAACAGATTTTCCAGAGGGGAAGAGAAAAAGAATGATGAAGGCAAAACCCTGAAAAATGCTCGTGTGAAAGTGATAAAAGGAAAATTTGAAAAGGTAGGATCATCTGAAACTTCAGAGGCAAAAAAGAAGTTCTATTTTGTGCTGAAACATCTGAGACAGCCAGGACAACCACCCTTAACATTACTGTCGTCTGAACAGTTTAAAATCATGTAGTCAAACTATATAGTACTATTTCCATATGCCGAAAGATACAAGTCGTTCCTACCCGTTCCGAGAAAGTTTCATGTCATAGCCAATGAAAAATATCCAGAGCCGATTGAATTTTACGCCTCTTTGAAAGAAAAGATGGAAGCAAGGGCTGAGAATAATATGTACCACGACAAGTTGACATCTCGCGATCTCGAGAAATATAGTCCGGCAAGCAAAAAAATGATGAACAAATGGGCTTTGATGATGATGAACTGACCGGCTTAAATCATGGGAAAGGAATTCAGGTCCCTATTGGAGTAGGGCAGAAGAGGAGAGAAAATTTTCAAGGATTGGGGGCAGAGTCTTCAGTAAATATGGTCACAGTCAATCAGGTATCAGAGGTAGATCTTGAAGTAGTCAAACACCCTGAGACAGCTCCAAAGCAGATAGAAGACAGGGGACAGTCGACAATCAACAGTTTGCGAGAGGTAAATTTGGGCACGAAAAAAGAACCGAGAAATACATTCATAAGTGCTGGTCTTCCTGAACAAGAAGCGGAAGAATACGCCCGACTACTGAAAGAAAATAAAGATGTTTTCACATGGACATATGCTGAAATGCCAGGTTGGGAACCTTCGGTAGAAGTGCATCGATTAAATATTTCTAAGGACAAAAGACCGATTAAGCAAGCCCAAAGGCAATTTCATCCAGATTTGGTACCTCTGATTGAAGAAGAAGTGAGCAAGCTGATCAAAGTCGGATTCATCAGAGAGGTCAAATATCTCAAGTGGATATCGAATATTGTCCCAATAAAAAAGAAAAGTGGACAAATCAGGGTGTGCGTAGATTTCAGGGACCTGAATGAGGCTTGCCCAAAGGATGACTTTTCCCTCCAAATAACGGAACTGTTGTTTGACAGTACGATGCAATACGTTGTCATGTCTTTCATGGATGGCTACGCTGGTTACAATCAAATTAGGATGGCTCCTGAGGATGAAGAAGCAACAGCATTCAGGACCTCATTAGGAATTTACTGCTACAAGGTTATGTCGTTCGGTCTCAAGAATGTTGGGGCAACATATCAAAGGGCGATGCAAAGTATCTTTCAAGATATGATGCACAAACATATCGAATGTTATGTCGATGACCTGGTGGTTAGGCCAGGTAATCACCAGGAACATCGCGAGTATTTAGCATCGGTCTTTCGTCGACTTAGAAAGAAGCAACTAAAGATGAACCCGACTAAATGTGCTTTTGGAGTGCTCTCAGGAAAGTTTCTCGGCTTCGTCATTAGGCACAGGGGTATCAAAATTGACCCAAGGAAAATTAAGGCCATCCAAGATATGCCGCCTTCGAAAACGTTGAAAGAACTGAAGAGCTTGCAAGGGAAACTGGCGTATATTCGTCGTTTTATTTCAAATCTGGCAGGAAGATGTCAGCCGTTTTCCCATTTGATGAAGAAAGGAACATAATTTGTGTGGGATAAAGCCTATTAGAACGCGTTCGATTCAATAAAAGAATTGCTGAGACAGCCTCTGCTATTGATGGCTCCTATAAAAGGTAAACCACTTATCTTATACATATCTGCAGCTGAAAACTCGTTGGGAGCCTTGTTAGCACAGGCGAATGAAGATGGGAAAGAAACTGCTCTTTAGTATCTGAGTCGAACTTTCATAGGCGCGGAATGTAACTATTCTCCGATCAAAAAAGAATGCTTAGCACTAATATTTACGGTATAGAAATTGAGACATTATTATCTCTCCCATGACATAACTCTGATCTCAAGAGTAGATCCGATAAAGTTTTTAATGACCAGGCCGATGTTATCATGAAGATTGGTCAAATGGATGCTGTTACTTTCAGAACATACAATCACCAATGAACCAGCGAAAGGATGAAGGGACAAGCAGTGACAAATTTCTTAGCGGTGAATCCTGTAACGGAAGGTGAGACAATTTGTGACGATTTTCCTGATGAGCAGGTAATGATGATTGAGTCATAAGGTCAATGCTAGATGTACTTCGATGGCACTTCTCGAGCGTCAGGAGCGGGGGCAGGGGTTATTTTCATCACACCTCAGGGTGATTTATTACCATATTCTTTCACATTAGGCACTGCTTGTATGAACAATGAAGTCGAATATCAATGTAACATCCCGGATTTTTGCCAACCTGGAATTAGACGTCCTTAGGCAATGGGTCGATCCTAACACCTTATTAACTTGTCAGAACTCAATCCCAAAGTCTAAAACCGCTTTTGAACCCATTTCCTTCACAAATTCCACCCTTCACCACCTTGTTCTTCAAATTTTCTAAGTACTTTCACATTAGACACTATCTTAAAGTTTAGGTGATGAAGAACAATACTTAAACTAAACATTACTACAAAGGACTAAGTACCGCCTCAGACAAAAATCATACAGGACTAAATCCTTTAGAAATCAGGTGAGAATTAGCTAGTGTTAAACTCGAGTACCTGTGAAATTAGCACCAATCATTTTAAATATGATCTGCAAGACCCAAAACTTGTAGAATCATTGACGCTAGGTTACCCTAAAATCTAGGATTAATCTCATTACCCGGCTGCTCTCGGGAGCATCTCGAAACTCTGTATCAGATCTGGACGGCACGTCGGAAGTCCGATTTACACGAAGTTAACGAATTAAGACTGCCTTGCTGGGCTTGACAACCATCTTGAAAATCAAATCCAGATAGTGTCCCAGTGCAATTCGCTTGAGCTCGGAGCAGGGAGTGTGAGAAATGTGAAAAGAATTCTAAATTAAATTCAAAATAAAGAAATCCGGCACCTCTCGCTTGTGGATCAGTATTAAGCAACCAGACCGTCAAAATCAGACCAAATTACACCCTCGGATCAGGGATATGTCCCCAAACATATCCATGTACTCAGAATCTTCGATCAAGATCCACTAACCATTGAATTGAAACTGGTCCGCCACGCGTGATCTGAGAAGCCGACTGAAATGAAAACGTATCCATACCTAGATCCAGTGTTAGTGAGCTTAAGTCCGACCTTTGGATCAAGGAGGCCTGCCAGAAGTCCTCCGTTTAGCTGAAACAGGGTCACTTTGGTTATAACCTAAGTATACTTTGTTCATAAGTCTATTTTAGTGTGTTTTTAGGCTATATAAGGAGCTTAGAACCCTCTCTCTCACAGCCATACGAATTTGAGAGAAACCCTAGGAAAAGAGAGAGAAAAGAGAGAGAAAGTGTGGGAGTAGTGGGAGAATCTCCCTGTCATGCTTCCCTGCCGCTTCACGAGCATAACCACTTCATTCTAATCGCTTTCCCAGCGATTCCGGCATCGTTTCTAGGTAAGAAACCCTAACCCTAATCTGTTTTGGGGTTTGGATAGTTGTAGGTTATGAAATAGCTAACCTATATTGTTCTATAGGTTACCAAACTGCCAAATACTAAAGCTTAGTGAATCTATTGACTCCGTTACGATTCTACGACAAAAGGTGCAGACTTTAGGTGTATAGGTTATGGTTTTCAACGCTTTCAATGTCAGATAATGATAGATTCATGATCTGCATACAATTGCACATGTACAAAGTGCTGTCTGTTTTCTGTTTCGATTAAAGATGAAGAATATGGAATTTTACATACTCTAGGTATTTGTAGAAAGTACCGTATACGTATAAATTTTGGAAATGTGTTTGCCATGCTTATTTGCTGTATGAATATATTATATATGGATAAAATACTTGTTTGGCGAAAGGGCTCGCCCTAATACATGTTTTGCTAATATACACCATGTATGTTAAAATAGTGTATTATAAGTGTTTGTGAAAATGACTGAATGAGTATAGAATTCTCATTCGTACTCGCCATGACTAATTGTCATGGATATATGATCATTGTATAGGCGACACCCCTTTGACGAAAGGATTTGCCCTAAATCACGCCACGACCAATATACACTATATATGCTAAAACGTGTAGCCCAAGTGTTCGTGGAAATGACTGAATGAATATGGAACTTGGATTCCTACTTGCCATGACTATCTGTCATGGGTGCTCACGTGTTATCCATGGGGCAGCTCCCTAGTGAAAGGATTTGGCCTAATACCTGTGTGATCAACATACGTCAGGTATGATGATGTATGTAATCTAAAATGTTTGTTGGAATGTCTGTATGAGTAGTAGTTAGCAAATTATAATGTATAAGGGTGTTGAGATAGGATTCTCAACTACCTTAGTAATGTATATAATTTCCTCTATGTTGTTTGTTTAGTTTAACTACTTACTTATGAAACGTATGTGTTTGAATTTCCTATTTGCATTGTGTTTTATAACATGCTTGGTAATATGTTTGAATTACTGGTTTATTTAATTTTGCTCGAACTACTTTACATGTTTAAGTTGTATTCCATAAAAATCCGTGAAGGGTGATGGGGGAGTTGAACAACGAGTGCGTGCAACAGCCCTGACAGCCCTAAGTGGATAATATCAGACTTTGATTGTATGATTTGAATCTTGATCCCTTACTGCTTTAACTATCTGTAATTGAATGTGATTGGGGCTATTGTATAGTCCAGGCAATCGGTAAAAGAATTGAATTCGTGGCTGAGATTCATTCGCCATGTAGGACGTGTCTGACGAACCCGAGTCGTACTTCGGTTGGCGATAGTGGTTAGGCCACGTGAAGTGCTTATGCACTTCATGTCGTTCAGTTGATTGTGCGCTCGTGCTAGTCTGACTCGTCAAGCAACCCGATGTGTCTATTGTATGTTCACCATGTTTGGACGCTACTGCTTGAACCTAGGGTACCAAACTTATCAGTGAAATCTCGTTAACCATGGTACCTCGATCCGCTAAGACTCATGAGCCGGGCATGGTGGTATGGGACACCGTGGTCGAGCTGTCGGCCTACGCTGGGTCCACGTGCCTCCCCGTAGTGACCAGTGAGCAACCAGACTCGTGAGCCGATTATGGTGGTATGGGACACTATATTCGTGTTGTCTACCTACATTGATAAGGTGATGAGGGAGTGGTGCAACGATTGCGAGCAACAGCCCTGACAGCCCTTTGTAGTGACCTCGAGCATACTCTGAATTTACGATGAGGCGACGAGTTTTGCTGTAGTGTATAGAGTATGAACTAGGCCTGTATTAGCTTAGTGATTAACCGTTAAAAAGGTGATGAGGGAGTGGTGTAACCATTGTGCGTAACAGCCCTGACAGCCTTTGCAGTGACCTAGAAACACACCATCGTATGAGATTAACTAGGATTGACGACCGTAGGATGGATCATGTTTGGGAATGATACAAGGGAGGTACCTTAGTTTCCCAATCCTGCTGTTTGAAAGGACTAATAACTACTTGGTAATCATGCTCATCATCGCACTGAATGTGCCTGGTAGATGTCGAGCACTGAAGGATGAACGCATGTCGCGAACGTAAGATGGTGTCGTATGAGGGTGGTTTGGCAAGGGCATTCATCATGTCATTTCATACTTGCTTTAAATAAGAGTAGTTAGGATTGTATGATTGTACTGCTTTATCATTACTGCTTGACTGAATTGATAACATGTTAACCTATGCTTTATTGTTCCACTGAGTTGATCACTCACTCCAACGTTACGGGACAGTGTTCCGAACACCCACTAGACTTTGTCTGATTACAGATGGCGACGCTACTCCTGAGGCGGAGCCAGACCTTTATGATGACAATGATGCTTGTTCATATATCCTATATGCTGACGGCTTCAAGTGAGCCGGGTCTTGATCGATGGGATTACAGGGATGTTGACTAGATAACACTACACCTTTGGTATAATTTGAAATTGTACTTGTAATTCATTAACCTGGTAACATTATCACACTCTGGAGACTCACCACTGTTTTATATTTTATATATCTATCACAGTCTTCTGCTTGCAATTTAACTGTCTCTGGAGTATGATCTGTTGTTTTGGGTTAATCTCACTCATGTTCAATGCACTAATATAGACAACATTTAATCATCATTAATTTTGTTGCATAAGTGATGCCTTGGAACTCGGGAGTTGAGTTTATGCTCGACCCCCGATTTTCAGGGCGTTACAATCAAGCTCTCATCATTGGATTGGAAATCGCCCATGAGATGAAAATAAAGACGTTGCATATTTTTGGGGATTCCAATCTGATTATAAATCAACTAACAACAGAGTTTGAAATAAGAAAGTAAGAACTTTTGCCGTACTGTCAAATAGCCCAGCAGTTACTAGAGTAATTCTGCCATGTTGAAATCAAGCATGTACCTCGATCTGAAAATGCAAGGGCAAACGCTTTGGCTAGTCTGGCGGTCGCCCTGTCCTATTCAAATCGAAGTCCGCTTCAAGTGACTATAGAAGAAAGAAGATTCCTGCCCTCTCTCGAAGTTGTCAAAGAGGTCGTCGAAGCACTTCGTATATCGTGTTTAGAGGTAACAGTGGATGATTGGAGGCAGCCATTCATTGATTACCTCAAATATGATATCTTGCCAGAAGATCCAGCACAAAGGCAACAAATCATACAGAGATCGAGCATATTCATCATTTGTAGTGAAGTGCTCTACAAAAAATCTTACAACAGGATGCTGCTACGTTGTCTCGACGAACAAGAAGAAGGTCAAATGTTACGAGAAGCTCATTCTAGAAAATGCGAGGCACACCAGGCTGGACAAAATTTATTTCATCGAATACATCGAATGGGGTATTACTGGCCTGCAATGTTCAAAGATGCAATACATTATGCAAAAATGTGTCACGAATGGCAGATCCATGGAGATGTCGTGCATGTTCCCTTGAAGATCTCCATCAAATGGTCACTTCTTGGCCTTTCACCGCTTAGGGACTCGATGTTATCGGGCCCATAAATCCGCCTTCATCCAAAGGAAAACAATATATTTTGGCAGCAACAAACTATTTCTCTAAGTGGACAGAAGCGATCGCATTGTGCAATGTCAGAGAGAAAGATGTGGTTAATTTCATTAAACATGCGATAATATATCACCACGGTATCCTGAAGAAGATTGTTACTGATAATGGTACCCCTTTTAAGAACAGAGGTATGGAGAAGATGTGTCAAAATTTTGGTATCCACCATTCGCTTTCAACACCTTACTATCCACCGACAAATGGATTAGCAGAGGCATTTAACAAAACGATTGTGAAAATACTAAAGAAGACGGTGACAGGAAATAAGCGCGACTGGGACGAAAGATTGCAAGAGGCATTATGGGCATATAGAACTACTCACTGAACTACAACAAGTGCAACACCGTATTCATTAGTTTATGGTGTAGAGGCGGTCGTTCCGATTGAAATACAAGTCACATCGCTCAGAGTAGCGGTGCATCAGTCAATTATAGATGGTGAAAATACAAAGATAAAACTGAAAGAACTAGACCTACTCGATGAGAAGCATTTGGCAGCCCAGCAGCGATTACAGTCGTATCAAGCAAGAATATTGACTGCCTTTGATAAACGAGTGAAATATCGCTCTTTCAAGAAAGGGAATATGGTGCTAATGTTGAAAAGACCAATAGTGGTGACCCGCAGAATAGGGAGCATGTTTGAGCCTAAATGGGATGGGTCGTACATTATAAAAGAAGTATACTCAAATGAAGCATACAAAGTGGTTGATCAAGACGGACGGGGTATCAGTATACTAGTCAATGCGTGCTTCATCAAGAGTATCATCCCTGAAGAGGGTTCCGATTTTGATCCAGAAGATTATCGCCATAATGCTTCTATATCAAAAGGGGGCAAAGACAAGTGAAGTAATGTTCATATATTCTTTGTCAGATGATTGAATAAAGGAGGAATTCCAAATATATAGTTAAAGATTACATATTAGTGGTTTTCTTAAAAGAGAGTAACCATCGTTGTCATTATTAAATAAGCTCCGTTGAAACTCGTCGAAGTTGGTATCATCACCAAGTTGATATATTATTATTATGAGCATAGCGTGAAAATCATCAACATTATCAGCAGTGGTGATATATTGATCAAGACACCTATTATTATTACGACAACGATGGCAGCTTAAAATTATTTAAGGCAGCCTAGCCAAACCTATTGTAACGACCCGTAAATTTTCGTACTATGGCTCGAGTACCACCTCAACTAGAAATCATTTAGGATTAAATCCTTTAGAAATTTAACAAAGTTAACTAAGTGCTAAACTCGATTAGCCATGAAATCCGTTGGGATCGTTTTAAATACGATCTGCAAGATCCAAAACTTGCAAAATCATTGACTCTAGGTTACCCTAAAGTTTAGGATCAAACTCATTACCCGGCTACTCTCGGGAATGAATTGAAACTCCGTATTAGGTCTAGACTGCACATCGGAAGTCTGATTAACACGAAGTTAAGGAACTAGGACCGCCTCACTGGGCTTGACAACCATCTCGAAAATCAAGTCCAGACGATGTCCCACGGCCATTCGCTTGAGTCCGGAGCGAGGGAGTGTGAAAACCACTCTTTTCTTTACAAAATAAATATCTTGAATAGTGATCTGGCACCACTCGCTTGCGGATCAGTATTAAGCAACCAGACCCTCAGAATCATACTAAATTACACCCTCGGATCAGGAAAAATTTCAGGAACATTTACATGTACTTGGAATTTCGGATCGTGGCCCACTGACCGTTGAACTGAAAATGGTCCGCCACGTGTGATCTGGGAATCCGACCGAGATGAAAACGTAATCCCACGTAGATCCATGAGTTGTGAGCTTAAGTCTGACGTTTGGCTCAAGGAGGGCCGCTAGAAATCCTCTTTTGAGCTGGAACAACGCCGAAATGCTTATAATAGAAGTACACATTGAACCTGAGTCTATTCCGGAGAGGTTTTAGGCTATATAAGGGCCTTAGAACAACCCCTCTCACAGCCATACGAATTTGGGATAAAACCCTAAGGAGAGAGAGAGAGAAAAGGGAGAGAAAGCTTGGGATTTGTGGGAGTATCCTCCTACTGCTTTCGATCATCACACGGGCTGCACTGCCTCTTTCCAGACACTTTCCGGCGACGGCGATACCACTCCGTTTTAAGGTGAGAAACCCTAACCCTAGATCTGTTTGGGTGAGTGGAGGTTATAGGATATGAAATAGCTAACCGGTTTCACTCTCAAGGCGATAAAACCGCCGAATACGGAAGCCCTTCGAACCTTGCTGATTTCTTGTGATTCCAAGGTGCAAGGTGAGGACTTTAGGTGTATAGGTTACGGTTTTCAACGCTTTCAATGTCAGATAATGATAGATTCATGATCTGCATGCAATTGCACATGTACAAAGTGCTTTCCGTTTTCTGTTTCGATTATTAAAGTTGTAGAATATGGAATTTCACATACTCTAGGTATACGTAGAAATACCGTATACGTATATTTTTTTGGAAATGTGTTTGACATGTTTATTTGATGTATGGTTATACGATATATGGATAAAATACTTGTTTGGCGAAAGGAATCGCCGTAATACATGTTTGCTTATAACACTATGTATGTTGAAATTGTGTATTCTAGAAGATACCGTATATGTATAAATTTGGGAAATGCAATTGTCATGATTATTTGCTGTATGATTATGATATACATGGATAAAATACTCGCTTGGCGAAAGGATAGCCCTAATACATAGGTTACTAACATATGTCATGTATGTTGAAATAGTGTACTCTAAGTGTTTGTGTAAATGCTTGTGAGAGTAAATGCTTAGGTGTTAGTACCGTAGGTCGGTGCTGAGATGGAATTCTCAACTACCTTAGAGACATGTATAATTCCCTCCATGTGGTGGTTTACTCTAACCACTCACTTATGATGTATATGTATTTGTATCCCTACTTGTATAGTGTTCTATAACATGCTTCACAACATGCTTCATATCATGCTTTATAACATGCCTTATGACATGCCTACTAGCATGCTTATATTACTTTATTTATCATGCTTTACTCCACATGCTATGGATGAGAACTGATTGAGTTTGGGACTATGTCCATAGTCCAGACATTCGGTACCAGACTTGACAATGTGGCTGAGATTTATGTCGCCACGAGGGATGTGTCTGACAAACCCAATTCGTACTTCGGCTGGCGATAGTGGTTGGCCACACGGAGTGCTTTTGCGCTTCATATCGCCCAACTTGATGTGCGCTCGAGCTTGTCAGGCTCGTCAAGTAACCCGATATGTCGAATGTGTGTTCACCATGTTTGGTCATTACTGTTTGAACCTAGGGTACCAAACTTACCAATGGCAATCCCGTTAACCATGGTACCTCGATCCGCTAAGACTCATGAGCCGGACATGGTGGTATAGGACACTGTGGCCGAGCTGTCTGCCTATGCTGGGGCCACGTGCCTCCCCGTAGTGACCATTGAGTAACCCAAACTCATGAGCCGAATACGTTGGTATGGGACACTGTATTCGAGCTGTCGATACTTACGGCGAGAGCCGAGTACGGTGAGACCTGTACTCGTGCTAACGGGCGACGAGTCCTCTGTAGTATCTTCGAGTATACTCCAAGGTCTGTGATTAGCGACGAGCCCTTCACAGTAACTAGAGTATGAGTTGAGCCGAGTACGGTGAGAACTGTTTTCGAGCTGACGGCCTGCGATTGTGCCG
The DNA here is from genome assembly GCA_021015155.1 of Magnolia officinalis. NCBI lineage: Eukaryota > Viridiplantae > Streptophyta > Magnoliopsida > Magnoliales > Magnoliaceae > Magnolia > Magnolia officinalis. The sequence continues at coordinate 29,503,011 of JAJHSJ010000010.1, read as the reverse complement.
TGTACGGTGAAACCTGTACATGAGCTGACGGTCAGTAATTGAGCCGTATACGGTGAGATCTGTATCCGTGCTGACGGGTGACGAGCCCTTTGCGACGCCTTCGCGATGCCTCTCGAACCATAATACTGTATGAGATTAACTAGAATTGACGACCCTAGAATGGATCATGTTTGGGAATGATACAAGGGAGGTACCTTAGTTTCCCAATACTGCTGTTTGAAATGGACTAATAATAATTCGGTAATCATGCTCATCATCGCACCGCATGTGCTTAGTAGATGTGGAGCACTGAGGGAGGTATGCATTCGCGAACGTAAGATGATGTCGCATTAGGGTGGTTTGGCAAGGGCATTCATCATGTCATTTCATACTTGCATTTAATAAGAGTAGTTAAACTTGTTTGATTGTACTGCTTTATCATTACTGCTTGATTGAATTGATAACATGTTAACCTATGCTTTATTGTTCCACTGAGTTAGCTACTCACTCCCACGTTACGGGACGGTGTTGTATACACCAACCAGACTCTGTCACAGGTATAGACGGCACGTCGGTTCAGGAGGCGGAGCCCGATTTCGACGAGGACCAGGATGAGTTCTCATTCATGCAGTACTCTGACGGCTTTGCTTAGGCCGACTTCATCGCGGGGATTTCAGGACTCATCTTTTAGATTGTATTTTGATTTTTGACTCAGAAACAGTACATGTATATGGGTACTCAGTTAGTGTTCATACTCTGATGTTCATAAAAATTTTGTTTCTTTACATACCTTATATATACAATTTCAGTCTTCCGCTTGCCTTTATATAATTGAACTGGAGTATGAATTACTGTTTTGGTATAATCTCACTCATGTTTATTGCTCTAACTCAGACAACATTTAACCATCATTATTTATGTTGCATAAGTGAGGCGTTGGAACTCGGGAGTTGAGTTCATACTCGACCCCCGAATTCCAGGGCGTTACAAGTTGGTATCAGAGCATGATTTTGATTAAACCGGACCTGAGTTATGTTCCCACGACGTCCACTGACGCATTACAACTTAGGAGGGTGGCGAAAAATATAGAAACAGTCTTAGGGTCTCCCGATTTCGCCATTCGGCGAAGTTCATTGAAAATGGACATTTTGATCGAGTTCGTACTCGATCCCGACCGCACGTATGGATCCCAGACCGCTTCTAAACCATCTATTGTCGTGTCTAGATCACAATACACCTTACTCAGGCAGTCAAAAACCTACAAAAGTCAGCGTGTGTTCGGGAGTGCCCGAAAGTGCTCGAAATAGAGCAAATCGGGGTCGGAGGCCTACCCACGCTAATCCAGGGGTACCCAAGGTGGGACCCAGATATTTTTGGGGCCCAGGGAGCTGTACGAACAGGGTCATGGAGCCCCTTTTTAAAATTTCAAAATTTTTTTGGCGAGGCCTCGCCGACTTTTGGGTTGGGCCGGTCGAGTTTGGGGTCCCTACAAGCCCTTGCCCTAGCTCTCGTAGTAAATCTATTTTGAAAAATCCCCCTTCCTTCACAAACCCCCTCCCTTGGCCGTTTTTCCCTCCTACCTTGCTGCCCTCTCTTGCAAATCGCCTCTCCACCTCTCTTCTCTACCAATTTCGACCACATCCCACCTTCCTCCATCGTGGTGCGCTGCCCCCTTCCCCATTTCCTCTTCGTTTCCCTCTTTTGGACCCTCCACACGTTGTTGGAGGTCCCAAAATTGTGGGAGCTATCTCCCCAACTGTTCTTCCCATTTCCTTTCTTCATTTCCCTACATTTTTCACCCTCCCAAGTCTGTTGGGTCAGCTGATCGTGGAGAACCTGGGAAATCAGCCCCTTTTCCCCTATTTCGTCATTTTTCCATGGCCCTTTTTGGTGTTGTGGCGGCCATTTTCTTCATCTCTACCATCCTCTCTCTGATGGGCAAGAGAAAGAGTGCCACTGATGAGGCTGGGCCTAGTCGCCCTACACGATCGAGGCGGCCGCGAGGCGCCGCCGCTAGCTCGAGCTTTGCCCGGGAGTTTCGCACGAAGTGGGACCTTGATCCCCGGATCCCTGTCGAGCGGGTACAGTTGGCGGTGCTACCTTATGGAGTCTATGAGGACCGTAGAGTTCTTTTCAAAGCCCAGGTGGATGGTCGGCTATTTGGGGAGTATTATTTGTTTGAGTAAGTGGAGGCGGCCCTCTGGGGTCCATTATTTGAGGTCAGGGGTCGAGCAAATTCCGGCACTGTCAGAGCCTTTTATGCCAACATTCGCGAGCCTACACTAGACCCTTTGTAGTTTCGGCTCTTAGTTGGGGTGGATCTGTTCGTCACCGTTGATGTGAGGATGATCGCGCTGCTTATGAATATGCCCCTTGGTGACGTACATGCTAGCGAGCTGAATTTGACGACTGCTCGTGAAAGGGATCATCGCACCTGATACCTTTGTGGTGGCCAACTAGCTGAATGGTAGCCGAACAAAAGCCTACTAGCGTCCCACATGTCTGAAGACTTCCGCCTACTACATCACATCTTCAGTATAACCTCTACCTCAGATACAGTAATCGTAGCGAGTGCACCCGCCTTATGGTTGATTTTCTGTACCAAGTGGGGCAGCGGGCGAGCTTGTGTGTGCCCACTTTAGTGTTGCGACAGATCGTGAATGTTACACACTCCACCAGGAGCTCTGATTCGCTTCTTTTCGGCCGACTCATATGCAGGATCGCACGGGAGTATGGCTATAGTCTGGGGGCGAAAATGCCAGTACCGGTCCACCAGATTGACGAGAATACTCTCAAACAGATGAAGCTTGGGGCACAGCGACAACGGGCTCGACAGGGGGAGAGTGAGGATGAGATTGAGAGCGATGAAGACAAGAGTGAAGATGGAAGTGAAGCTTAAGAAGAGGAAGAGGAACCTGAGGCTCAGGACACTGAGGAGAGTTCACCTCCTACGGCTCAGGAGCAGGGCGTAGATCGGGATGCCATTGATGCACGTTTAGCCCGTCTTGAGGAGGGTCAAGCCGCCCTACAGCAGGAAGTCGGGCTGGTCCGAACCAAGCTTGGCAAGGTGTCTCGTACCTTGAAGGCCATCTTGTGTTGTCTGCAGGACAAGAATGCCCCTCCTCCATCGCCTGATTCGGATGCCTAGTCATCCATACTGCTTCTTGTAGTTGTTTTGGTTTTCTCTGTAGTAGTCTTATGTTGCATGATGATGATGTAGTAGTTAGTTAGATGTTTTAAGTGTTTGATGTTGTGGATGTATTGACTCGCATGTTATTTCTGTCATGATTCATGTAACTCTGTATTCCATGTATTATGACAATTTTGGGTAAATGAAAGGCATGTAGCCTCTTTTGCTATGAGATGTGTGGAATGCTTTAAGTGTTTGTATGATGCATTGTTATGATTTATCTCACCAATGTTATCCCTTATGTTGTATAGGGCATGCTGCGACAGTAGACGCGGATCACGGCACACCTCCGTCTTACTGGCTCTATGAACCAGACTCCTTCTGGTAGTGGTGGTCCTCCGGACCGAGGGTTAGGTTCTGATCAGCCTCCTGCTGGTCCTACCAGTGGACTGCCACCTTACACGCCCCCGGTTCGTGAGCAGTACCGGCCGTCTTCATTTGCGCAGCATGACTCCCAGGCTGCTCCGCCGACTGATAGGATCGAGCAGCTGATGTTGATGATGCATCAGCAGCAGATGCAGCAGCAGCAGATACAGCACCAGCAACACCAGCAGCTTATGGCCATTATTGCTGAGGCCTTATCCCGGGGTGGTAGTGCGACTCCACCTACGACATCCGCACATCCCACTGAGCATTCTGAGCCTCCTGCTCGGTTTGAGGATGTGCCTCTGCCCACACCCGTCGCACCTCCTACTGGAGATGTTGGTACACGCGGTTTACTCGAGCGATTTCAGCGCTTGAGGCCTCCCTCATTTATGGGTTCTCACAGACCTGAGGAGGCAGAGTTTTGGCTTGACCGCATCTCCAAGATGCTACGGATGCTGCACTGTACAGAGGCAGAGCAGGTCGAGTTGGCCTCTTTCATGTTTGAGAGGGAGGCCAGTTTATGGTGGGATAGTGTGCTGGGGACGGTCGCAGAGGATTACGTGTGGACCTGGGAGGCTTTCGAGTTCCGGTTCCACGAGAAGTACTACCCGTAGACTTACCGACATGAGTGGGAGGATGAGTTCCTACGCCTCAGGCAGGGAGGCATGACGGTTACTGAGTATGAGCACCGTTTCACAAAGTTGGGCCGTTTTGTCCCAACTATCCTCGTCAATGAGCAGATGCGGATGCGTCGCGTCGCTTCTCTGGAAGCTTGCAACCTGACATACGGTCGAAGATATGCTGTCTCAGTATACCTACCTACGCGACACTGGTCCACATGTCTATGACGGCCGAGCAGGATGTGGACCGGTTGGCCCGATCGCGTGGTGCTATGGTTGCGAGGCCACGACAGGAGTTACAGAGCAGGCCTATCCTAGGCAAGAGGCCTCGTACTGATTCGCCTCCCAGGGCCGCGGCACCAGTAGTTCCTGTGAGGCGCCTTATGTGACTTGCACGTATTGTGGGAAACCGGGACATCCTGCTGAGAGTTGTTTCTCGCGTATGAGGGCTAGCGGATTTTCACCACCGCAGCGGTTGGATCGCCCTTACCCACAGGCCATATCAGCTCCACCTCTACAGATTGCTCCTACACATCCTTCTTTCAAGCCTCCTGTATCACGCTTCAGGCCGCCACAGCGACCCTTGGCTCCTCAGCCGAACCGTCAGCAGCAGGCTCGCGTACATACGCTCGTTGCTGAGGCACCTGAGATGTCGCTTTCAGCCCCGACAGCTTTTGAGGGTACGGCTTATATTCATGGTACTTCTGTTTCCTTATTGGTGGACATTGGGTCCACTACTTCTATTATTTCTTGTGGGGCAGTTAAATGTCTATCTTTGCGTACTATTCCCACTAAGGGACTGAGACACACTACGGCCACTGGGACCTGTTCAGATGTCACACGGTTATGTGAGGGTTGATCTGTAGGTTTGGGTAGCAGCACAGTGCTCGTCGACCTCATTGTTGCTCCACTATGGCACTACGACGTTATCCTTGGTATGGACTGGCTCACTAAGATGAGGGCGGAGATAGATTGCGATACTCGGATCGTGACTGCCTATGGATCTAACGGCACAGCTTTCACGTTTCCAGTGCAGGTCAGTTGGTCCTGCCATGTTGATTGTTATGCTGCTTTATTAGTGCCGATTGATGGTCCGACATTGGAGGGTACGCCGGTGGTTCGGGAATTTGTAGGTGTGTTTAAGACTATTCCTGGTTTACCTCCTCGGCGCGAGATTGATTTTACAATTGATCTTACGCCTGGTGCGACGCCCATCTCATTGCCGACTTATCGTATGCCTCCATGTGAGATGGAGGAGCTGCGGAGACAGATTGACGAGCTTGTAGAGAAGGGTTTTATAAGACCTAGTGTGTCCCCTTGGGGAGCACCTATGCTATTTGTGAAGAAGAAGGACGGGTCACTATGGTTATGTATTGATTACCGTAGGTTGAACCAGGTCACGGTGAAGAACAAGTATCCTTTGCCCAGGATGGATGATCTGTTTGATCAGTTGAGGGGGGCGAAGTATTTCTCGATGATTAATCTTCAGTCGGGGTACCACCAGTTGCGCGTGAGAGATGAGGACGTGCAGAAGACAGCCTTCAAGACTTGCTTTGGGCACTATGAGTTCCTAGTGATGTCGTTCGGCCTTACAAACGCACCAGCCGTGTTCATGGATCTGATGAACCGGATATTTCGGCCCTTCCTGTACCGATTCGTCATCGTCTTTATTGATGACATTTTGATATACTCTACGAGTCGGGAGGAGCACGAGGAGCATTTGAGAGCGGTGTTGGGTACACTGGAGAAGAACCAGTTGTTCGCACAATACAAGAAGTGCGACTTCTGGCAGGAGGAAGTCAAGTTCCTCGGACATGCAGTGTCCAAGGATGGGATAGCAGTGGACCTTGCTAAGGTAGCCACGGTTCAGGATTGGCAGCAGCCTGGCTTGGTTACCGAGGTGAGGAGTTTCCTTGGTCTGGCTGGGTATTACAGGCGCTTCATTCGGGATTTCTCGAAGATTGCCAGGCCATTGTCTCAGTTGACCCGGAAGGACCTGAAGTTCGCTTGGAATGAGAAGGCGGAAGCAGCTTTTAAGAAGCTGAAGGACAAGTTAACGTCCGCCCCTGTGCTAGTATTGCCAGAGCAAGGGGAGAAATACACGATATATACTGACGCGTCTCGCGTTGGTTTGGGTTGTGTTCTGATGCAGAAGGATAGGGTGATTTCGTATACCTCAAGACAATTATGGAAGCACCAGGAGAATTACCCTACACACGACCTGGAGTTGGCAGCTGTCATCTTTGCATTGAAGCTCTGGAGACATTACCTCTACGGAGAGGAGTTCGAGCTTTTCTGCGACCACAAGAGCCTTAAGTACATATTCACCCAGCGAGACTTGAATATGAGACAACGCCGATGGATGGAGACCTTGAAGGACTTCAAGTTCGAGGTTTCCTACCATCCTGGCAAGGCGAACCTTGTGGCGGACGCGTTGAGCCGCAAGAAGGCGATAGCATTTGCGGCACTGTTGATGATAGCTGAGTGGGACATGGTTGAGTTAGTACGGAACTTTGAGCAGAGACTCACTGTGGAGGAGCCATTTGAGTGTGTTGCTCACGTTCGGGTGCGACCACTTATTGACGACAGGATTATTGAGGCCCAGGAGGGCGATATGCGGCTGTCTGAGCTTCGAGAGCAAGCTAGCGACGCCGAGGACTCCGAGTGGAGAGTTGGTTCTGATGGGGGTCTACGATTTCGTGGCCGCCTATGCGTTCCCGATATGCCTGACTTGAGGCACGAGCTTCTCGAGTCTGCCCATAACTCGAAACTTGCGATGCATCCTGGTAGCATGAAGATGTACCGGGATATGAGACGGACGTATTGGTGGGATAACATGAAGGCCCACATCGCTGAGTATATGTCACGATGTCTGACGTGCCAGCAGGTCAAGGCAGAACATCGCTGACCTCCTGGACTGCTTCAGCCCATGCCCATAGCAGAGTGGAAGTGGGACTTCATCTCCATGGATTTCATATCAGGGCTGCCGAAGACGAGGAAGGGACACGATTCCATTTGGGTGATTGTGGACCGGTTGACCAAATCGGCCCATTTCCTCCCTATCAGAGTTACGAACTCTACAGACGAGCTGGCTAGATTGTACATCAGAGAGATCGTCCGTCTGCATGGTGTCCCTTTAGAGATCATGTCGGACAGAGACACTCGGTTCACATCTATCTTCTGGACTCGTATCCAAGAGGCGATGGGTGTGAAGTTGAAGTTCAGTACGACGTTTCATCCTCAGACTGATGGGCAGACAGAGCGGGTGAACCAGATTCTGGAGGATATGTTGCGGGCATGTGTGTTGGACTTCAAGGACAGCTGGGATGACTGTCTTCCGTACGCAGAGTTCGCCTACAACAACAGCTTCCAGGCGACTATTGGCATGGCGCCATATGAGGCCCTATATGGTCGTCCTTGTAGAGCACCGCATTGTTGGGCTGAGGTTGGCGAGCGTAGTCTGATTGGCCCGGAGTTGGTATAGGCGACTACAGAGAAGGTCAACATTATCAGGCGTCGACTACTTACAGCACAGAGCAGGCAGAAGAGTTACGCCGATACGAAGCGGCGACCGCTTGAGTTCGAGGTCGGGGATAATGTGTTCCTCCGAGTTTTCCCTATGAAGGGAGTCCTTCGGTTTAGGAAGAAGGGGAAGCTCACACCGAGATTTATCGGTCCATTTCTGATACTGAATCGAGTGGGTGATGTGGCATATCGTCTCGCTTTGCCCACACCACTTGCATCTGTACACAACGTATTTCATGTATCTATGCTGAAGAAGTACGTTCCTGATCCTTCGCATATCATCAGATGGGAGCAGGTACAGCTGAGCGAGGATGCTACGTATGAGTTGCGCCCGACGCGTATCCTTGACAGGAAGGAGCAGGTACTGCGTAGCAAAGTCATTCCACTTGTGAAGGTACTATGGACACATCATTCCAAGGAGGAAGCTACTTGGGAGACTGAGGCCGAGGTCAAGAAGAACTACCCTCAGATTCTCGAGGAATATGAAAATGTAAAAATTTCGAGGACAAAATTTTTATTTAAGGGGGGTAGATTGTAACGACCCGTAAATTTCCGTACTATGGCTCGAGTACCACCTCGACCAGAAATCATTTAGGATTAAATCCTTTAGAAATTTAACGAAGTTAACTAAGTGCTAAACTCGATTAGCCATGAAATCCGTTGGGATTGCTTTAAATACGATCTGCAAGACCCAAAACTTGCAAAATCATTGACTCTAGGTTACCCTAAAGTTTAGGATCAAACTCATTACCCGGCTACTCTCGGGAATGAATTGAAACTCCGTATTAGGTCTAGACTGCACATCGGAAGTCTGATTAACACGAAGTTAAGGAACTAGGACCGCCTCACTGGGCTTGACAACCATCTCGAAAATCAAGTCCAGACGATGTCCCACGGCCATTCGCTTGAGTCCGGAGCGAGGGAGTGTGAAAACCACTCTTTTCTTTACAAAATAAATATCTTGAATAGTGATCTGGCACCACTCGCTTGCGGATCAGTATTAAGCAACCAGACCCTCAGAATCATACTAAATTACACCCTCGGATCAGGAAAAATTTCAGGAACATTTACATGTACTTGGAATTTCGGATCGTGGCCCACTGACCGTTGAACTGAAAATGGTCCGCCACGTGTGATCTGGGAATCCGACCGAGATGAAAACGTAATCCCACGTAGATCCATGAGTTGTGAGCTTAAGTCTGACGTTTGGCTCAAGGAGGGCCGCCAGAAACCCTCTTTTGAGCTGGAACAACGCCGAAATGCTTATAATAGAAGTACACATTGAACCTGAGTCTATTCCGGAGAGATTTTTGGCTATATAAGGGCCTTAGAACAGCCCCTCTCACAGCCATACGAATTTGGGATAAAACCCTAAGGAGAGAGAGAGAGAGAGAAAATGGAGAGAAAGCTTGGGATTTGTGGGAGTATCTTCCTCCTATTGCTTTCGATCATCACACGGGCTGCACTGCCTCTTTCCAGACACTTTCCCAGCGATACCGACTCTGTTTAAGGTGAGAAACCCTAACCCTAGATCTGTTTGGGTGAGTGGAGGTTATAGGATATGAAATAGCTAACCGGTTTCACTCTCTAGGCGATAAAATTGCCCAATACGGAAGCCCTTCGAACCTTGCTGATTTCTTGTGATTCCAAGGTGCAAGGTGAGGACTTTAGGTGTATAGGTTACGTTTTTCAACGCTTTCAATGTCAGATAACGATAGATTCATGATCTGCATGCAATTGCACATGTACAAAGTGCTTTCCGTTTTCTATTTTGATTAAAGTTGTAGAATATGGAATTTCACATACTCTAGGCATACGTAGAAATACCGTATACGTATTTTTTTTTTGGAAATGTGTTTGACATGTTTATTTGATGTATGGTTATACGATATATGGATAAAATACTTGTTTGGTGAAAGGAATCGCCGTAATACATGTTTGCTTATAAACACTATGTATGTTGAAATTGTGTATTCTAGAAGATACCGTATATGTATAAATTTTGGAAATGCAATTGTCATGATTATTTGCTGTATGATTATGATATACACAGATAAAATACTCGCTTGGCGAAAGGATAGCCCTAATACATAGGTTACTAACATACGTCATGTATGTTGAAATAGTGTACTCTAAGTGTTTGTGTAAATGCTTGTGAGAGTAAATGCTTAGGTGTTAGTACCGTAGGTCAGTGCTGAGATGGAATTCTCAACTACCTTAGAGATATGTATAATTCCCTCCATGTTGTGGTTTACTCTAACCACTCACTTATGATGTATATATATTTGTATCCCTACTTGTATAGTGTTCTATAACATGCTTCACAACATGCTTTATATCATGCTTTATAACATGCCTTATGACATGCCTACTAGCATGCTTGTATTACTTTGTTTATCATGCTTTACTCCACATGCTATGGATGAGAACTGATTGAGTTTGGGACTATGTCCATAGTCCAGACATTCGGTACCAGACTTGAGAATGTGGCTGAGATTTATGTCCCCACGAGGGATGTGTCTGACGAACCCGAGTCGTACTTCGGTTGGCGATAGTGGTTGGCCACACGGAGTGCTTTTGCACTTCATATCGCCCAACTTGATGTGCGCTCGAGCTTGTCAGGCTCGTCAAGTAACCCGATATGTCGAATGTGTGTTCACCATGTTTGGTCATTACTGTTTGAAACTAGGGTACCAAACTTACCAGTGGCAATCCCGTTAACCATGGTACCTCGATCCGCTAAGACTCATGAGCTGGACATGGTAGTATGGGACACTGTGCCGAGCTGTCGGCCTATGCTGGGGCCACGTGCCTCCCCGTAGTGACCATTGAGCAACCCAAACTCCTGAGCCGAATACGGTGGTATGGGACACTGTATTCGAGCTGTCGATACTTACGGCGAGAGCCAAGTACCGTGAGACCTGTACTCGTACTGACGGGCGACAAGTCCTCTGTAGTATCTTCGAGTATACTCCAAGGTCTGTGATTGGCGATGAGCCCTTCACAGCAACTAGAGTATGAGTTGAGCCGAGTACGGTGAGACCTGTATTCGAGCTGACGGCCAGCGATTGAGCCGTGTACGGTGAGACCTGTACACGAGCGGACGGTCAGCAATTGAGCCGTATACGGTGAGATCTGTATCCGTGCTGACGGGTGACGAGCCCTTTGCGACGCCTTCACGATGCCTCTCGAACCATAATACCGTATGAGATTAACTAGAATTGACGACCCTAGAATGGATCATGTTTGGGAATGATACAAGGGAGGTACCTTAGTTTCCCAATACTGCTGTTTGAAATGGACTAATAATAACTCGGTAATCATGCTCATCATCGCACCGCATGTGCCTAGTAGATGTGGAGCACTGAGGGAGGTATGCATTCACGAACGTAAGATGATGTCGGATTAGGGTGGTTTGGCAAGGGCATTCATCATGTCATTTCATACTTGCATTTAATAAGAGTAGTTAAACTTGTTTGATTGTACTGCTTTATCATTACTGCTTGATTAAATTGATAACATGTTAACCTATGCTTTATTGTTCCACTGAATTAGCTACTCACTCCCACGTTATGGGACGGTGTTGTATACACCAACCAGACTCTGTCACAGGTATAGACGACACGTCGGTTCAGGAGGCAGAGCTCGATTTCGACGAGGACCAGGATGAGTTCTCATTCATGCAGTACTCTGACGACTTTGCTTAGGCCGACTGCATCGCGGGGATTTCAGGACTCATCTTTTAGATTGTATTTTGATTTTTGACTCAGAAACAGTACATGTATATGGGTACTCAGTTAGTGTTCATACTCTGATGTTCATAAAAATTTTGTTTCTTTACATACCTTATATATACAATTTCAATTCAGTCTCCGCTTGCCTTTATACAATTGAACTGGAGTATGAATTACTGTTTTGGTATAATCTCACTCATGTTTATTGCTCTAACTCAGACAACATTTAACCATCATTATTTATGTTGCATAAGTGAGGCGTTGGAAATCAGGAGTTGAGTTCATACTCGACCCCCGAATTCCAGGGCGTTACACCTATACTGCCAACTACGCGTAAAGCCTATCTCCATCGCTAGTCGGGGCAGCAATGAGAAGCTAGTGGCCCTAAAAAACCTGTGAAGGCCATCGTACGTATACCCATGTGGGCAACGGATGAAGCCAGTGATTGAAAGTGCTAAAGGGCTAAAAGTCCTCAACGGCCAATCACGCGTAACACCCATGCCGCCTATATAGGTTTCTGACAACGTCATGGGGAACGGATGAAATTGTCCTCCCGTGAATGGGCCCGACCTTGCAGACAAAGAAAATGTGGGCTGCAGTGTGTGAACTTTGGCCATTGTACATAGATAGGCCAACCGTGCATAAGACCCCCCAAATTCTTGGCTTGATTTCAGTAGTAACTCATGAGGAAGGGCTTAAACCTACTCATCGATGGACTGACGACCTTGGATTTGGTACCCCAAAGGTCGCCTTGTGTGCCCTGTGAACTCTAGAGAGTTACTCCGGCCAACCCTGTGCGTAAATCCAATCGAGTTCACAGCCCTGGTGGCTTCACTGGGCCCCTCTGATGGATCGCGGTTTGTGAACTCACCAGGCTGTGAGAAGTTTAATGAACTCATGAGGGTTACCAAGACTATCACGTGAGACCTGACTCCAACTACTTATGAGTCTAAAAAAAAAACTGTGATTGCTCCACTACTCAAGAGCTTAAACTGCGTGCAAAACTAATTAACTAACTTTGAAATGAAATAGTTCTGCCCATCAAAATAAAACATCACATAGGGTCGTCATACAATGCACAAATATAAATAGTGGAAACAACAAAGCATAAGTATGAAAGTGTTGCATCAACATGTATATCAAAATCAATAATTGTATTATCAAGAATGCATTTTGTTATGGATAAAACACCATGATTTGTTTGTATATTACAATACAAAAGGAACTTATATGAAAAATACAATCCTTATAGATCTTCAACTATGTTTAATACTACCGCGTAACGCTATAATTCTTCTTTTAACTGAGATTGTGTTGTAGCAGTCATGCGTTCATCCTCAAGAATGAGCCTAGTTTGATCAAGGACATCAACCAGTTCAGATTCCAAAAGGGAAGCAGCTTCCCTACTCTTAGCTTGCTCAGCTTGCTCGATATCAATAACTTGAGAATTTGTTTCAAGTTCTTCTTTAATTTGACGAATAGTCAAATCTTCCGCTTCTTTTTTACCCTTGAGAAGCAGAATCTCTCTCTCAAGAATAGCAATTTGATCATCAATGATCGCCTTATTCCTATCAGAAACTTCCAACTTCTCGTGAAGAGATTGGTGGACAACATTACAATTAGCGAGAATGTCGTCTGAACGAGATAATTTCTCCTTAAGAAATGCCAATTCTTTCTGACGATTCAGAATTTCTGGAGTAATGACTATACTTCGTACTGCTTCTAAGTTTTTGATAGAATCATAAAACTGTGAAAAAGAGTCGCAAAGAGAGTTAACATCAACATGCGCCAGACGAGCTGAATGAGTGAGGACTGCTAGGGCACTATAAGAAAAAGGCCACTGGGCTGGATCTTTAAAAGCGCTGATGATAACAGAAGTTACGTTCTTAAAATGTCCCAACATAAGAGGAGGCACCTCTTCTAATGAGAGTTTATCAAAAACTGCGGTTACCGAGTTGGACCCTTCAAATCCACTAGAAGCTGGCACGACCGAAGCTAAAAGAAAAAGAAAAAAGAAATTATAAGTTCAAAAGAAGATACATATACATATGTATATAATGAAATAAAATAAGAAAAGAGAATATGTACCCAGTCAGGGGGCAACAGTAAAAGTAGCTTGAACATAATGGGTTGTGGGTGTTGCAGAACTGGGGGCTTCTGTAATCACAGTAGCATTAAAAGAAAGCTCCTGAGCCACTACAGTACTCGAGTAAAGAATAGTTGGAGTTACGATGTCAATCGAATCAGGGAAAAATTCCAAACTTCGAGCTACTAGCTGGATAAGAGAAGGACACATAGTAGGGGACTTATCGGTCTGAATGAGGGCATCAGATGTTGTGGGGACTATCGGTAAGGTTTCTTCTGTGCTAGGAAGAAGAAGTACGTTTCCCGTTGATGCAGAAATTTTAGATGATTGAGCCTCTGTATCCCTTAATGTTGATGTTTTACTAGCAACCACGCCAGCGGTTTCCATGATACAGGGAGAATATGCAGCATCAAAAGAAAGAAAGATATTTGCGCTAGGAGAACAACCAGATTCTCCATAATCAAGTTGCTCTTCATCTGGGGAGGTCACCAGAATTGGATGAGAGGCATCTGGATGAGTGAGTGGAGCATAAGGAAGTGGAGACTCTACTCTAACATCATTTTCTTCTCCAATATCCACTTCACCATCAGTATCTGCATTTAAAGCATCTTCTTCTTCAGTTAAGCTCATGGGAGAAGATGTATCATCGCTTGCAGTATTCGCTGAATATTCTGAGGAACTGTCTTCCTCCAATATGTTTTGTTTTCCCTTATAAGTAGTCTTCACAGGAAGAAGACGTGTACTTTGATTAGGAGAGGGGACCTGTTGTGCCAAACCTTCAGGAGACAATGATTTAACATGCAAGCGAGTCATAGGAGATGTAGTAATAACAATCCGATGCGCGGCAGGAGAAGTTATGGCTGTAGCACAACTTGCTGTAGTTGTTGTAAGGTCCACGACAGGGATGACCGTGGTGATTATATTCTCTATAGTAGGAGAAATTATAGAAGTGATGGGCTTTGTAGCAGGAGGGATGACTAAAGTAGGGTGAGCAAGCTGATCTCCTTCTTCAGGAGTAGGAGAAGGCAGGATACTGCCTATAGTTTCAAATTCATTGCGAGGAGTGGTCGAACTTTCTCCCCATTTTATCAAATCTAAAGGAGAACCAAAAGCAATCCATCCTTCTAGAGTATTTGGAGGCTTTATTTCTTTAATTACTCTTATGTAGAAATTTTATGACGAAGTTGTCCCGGAATGGCAGCCTAATCCTTCTCGTAAAAATATCCAATCCCTTGCTCCGGCCTATAATTCCTCAAGCCTGGAGGAGGAACAAAGATAGGTCAATCCACCAGAAAACAATTGCACACCAAGTAGTAATGATGTGCCCACCACCGCATCCAGGAATATAAAGCCATCACCCGATGATTGTACCCTGGAAGAAGAAATCGAGAGCCAAAATTTCTTGTTAAGAGCTGCTTCCATATTAAGGCCCAATTGTAAGGGTTGACTCCATAGCTCCTCATTATCCGTGTGACCTCCTCGCTTGCTTGGGGCATAGCTTGATCATATCAAAATTGTTTGGCAAATCGACTCGGATAGTACGGTTCTCGCCAGAACTCTATTCCTTCTCGCAAGGGAAGAGTGTAAGAACAAATACAAAGAAAGAAGGTTCTCTCAACAGGCTCCAAGTCATCGTTATCCAAAACATCTCTATCTTCAGCTTGGTAATCCAGATAAAAAGGGAAGAAGTCAATAGATACCATGTTGTCAATTTTATCCACTATCCCTTCATACCCCTTCTTTATCATCTTTCACTTCAAGAAATGCCATAGGGGCAGATGATCGGGATGAACATAAGCCTTCTTCGTGTCATTGTAAGTCTAAGGGAAATAAATGTTAAGCCATCCGAAGAAATAATGCCATGGAGTAAAAGAAGATGTAACTCCTAGTGTCGGGCTTGAGCAGTGCGCCGTAGCATGATCAAAAGCTCTATATAACGAGCATAAGACGGGAGGGGCCAGAGAATATCTTTTTCTACCTTCTGCCATCGTGCTCGCCACCACAAATAAAGTTGGCCAATAGAGTCTGAGCTTTTTAAGGTAGGAAGCATGACTAAACTCAACCAATAAGCTAAGAAAGTGGCTAATTCAGTTTCAGCGGTGAATTCGGTCGGGCCCCTTATCTTTTTGCAATTGGCTTCTAGTTCGGTACAATGGTTGCCAGGAAACCTGAAAAGGGAAGGAGTGAGTAATTTATATCTATAGGTAAGTATTGTATGGAGAGTAAGAAAAAAATGATTAAAACCCTTACACTAAGTATCGAAAAAAATGTGCAAGCCACTGAAGAGGGGATATCTTATGGACGTCGGCAAAGTAAGACGTTTCACGGAAAAGTGTGATTGTTGATGATGTAATCTTAGGTGCTCTGTTGGGAGCAACATAGGCAAATTCCTTGTTTGAAGGAACGTATTCATCAAGGAAAGATCCAGAGATAGGCAGGCCAGCCATCCTGTATAGATCCCACAAGGTGATGCTTACTTCTTCGAACGGAAGATGGAAAGAATTTGTAGTGGAAGACCAGTACTTCAGAAAGCCCTTATAAATCATCGTGTCCTTTTGGAAGAACTTTGAAGTGGCTTTTACAGTGTGATAAATCTTTACTACAATAAGGACGTCTTCGTACTTCTTCAAGATCGCTTTGGCCCATGCGCTGTAATATGGATGGTCAGTCCAAAGACCCTGTGTCCTAAATTCTTCCTTACCCCACAAGGAGTCGCGATGATGAAAGCACTGTTGAATTATTTCAAAAAAATGAGTGAAGTATAAGGAATGAGGATTGTAATATGGTGTGAGGAAGCGCATATATCTTATTTGCCCGGTCTTTTGAGTTAAGCCTTTCTTTGTGAGATAACCTTCAAGGATTTGCGGTTCTTTAATCACCCAATTCGACACATATAAGAGCCTGTTTTGTGCCATGTAGTCGGTCAGTTCGCTTTGAAGTATGGACTGGTGGCGTTGAAGTTGTAAAGGGAGAGCAATATTCTCGTCTTTATAAGGGTTACGAAATTTAAACACCTCAGTATTTAATTTGATTGAATCCCATGCATTCTGAAAATGCCTCCGATTGTATTCCCGAATCTTTTCTTGAAAAGCTTCATCTTTACTCCTTTCTCTTGTTCGCTTCAAAATTGTTGGAGCAGGAGAAGCTTCAGCAACAGAAGGACGAATGTCATCTGTGCAAAAATTGGCTGTGCATTTCAACCATTTATCCAATCAAACTCTTGTCCTCAAGTAGGGGGTCCCTCTATCTCCTTCATTAGTACGGCCATGCGGATATGTTCAGATAGGTGTTGGATGCGATCAGTAAAGTTAATAATGATAGGAGTCGACTCTTTGAAGAAAGAAGTGTAGTTTTCAGCAGATTGGGGTCTTTTTTAACTACAGGTCTCGGTTGATTGCAAGTTAGAGGGCCCAACAGCACTTGGAGAGGCGAGAGGTCTTTTTGAGCTAGCCATCGAATATCTATATAGGAGTCAGTGAACAAATTAAAATCAAGAAGAGAAGTTTATTAAGTGAAAGGGGAAGTATAAAAGATTACTAAAACGGAGGGGGCGAATAAATTTGGAGTCCAAGTCTATATTGTGCGCGAGATATTGTGCGCAAAACATTGTGCGCGAGATAGTGCACGCAAAACATCGTGCGCGAGAGTGTGTGGGCAAGAAGTCATTGTGCGCTAGTTCATTGTGTGTAATGTCATTATGCGCTACCTGTCTATTGTGCGCTACTTGTCTTTGCACTAAAACTGGTTGAGCGCAGTGAAGTGTCGTGCGCAAAATCCTGTTGTGCGGGATAGGTGTTGTGTGGCGCACAATGCTGTTAGCGCACAACAGTGTTGGTGTGATGAATAACTTGACAAGGAAATAGTGTGCAGCAGGTGGAAAATGAATTGAGGGAAAAGAGTAGAAGTCCTGTATTTATAGACGAGGTCTGGCCCATTGTGCGAAGAACGTTGTGCGGTAAACATTATGTGAAACATGTTATGCACAGTTCAGTGAGCGCACAATAGAGAAAATGATTGTGCGCCAAAGGGTTTAATGATTAAAATGAATTTTTATATTGATCCTACATTGTTTATTTTGTAGATATAAGAAACAAAACATGTAAGATCAAGGGGGCATTTGTTGAGGTATAAAAAAGAGAGAGAGAAAGAGAGCAAGAAGTCATTGTGCACATTTCATTGTTCGCTGATGATCATTGTGCGCAGAAAGGTATTGTGTGCTGATGATCATTGTGCGCAGAAAGATATTATGCGCAGATGATCATTGTGCGCAGTGGAGCATGGTGCACTGAATGTCTGCACAAAGGATATTGCACAAAGGCGTCCGCACAAAGGAGTCTGCACATAGAGGAATTGGTGCACAAAGGATTCCACACATAGGCATCCGCACAAAGGAGTCCGTACAGAGAGGAATTGACAGACAAGGAATACCGCACAATGTCGACATGGCATGTTCACACATGTGAAAAGGGTATAAATACCCCCTGACCCCTTAGTAGGAGGTCATTAGCAACCAATCAAGGAGCAGAAGAAGATCCAACGAGAGAGAGAGGTTGTAACGCCCTGAAAATCGGGGGTCGAGCATAAACTCAACTCCCGAGTTCCAGAACATCACTTATGCAACAAAATGAATGATGATTGAATGTTGACTGTATTCGTGCATTGAACATGCGTGAGATTAAGCCAAAACAGCATATCATACTCCAGAGACAGTTAAATTTGCAAGCGGAAGACTGTGATAGATAGATAAAATATATAAACTATGATGAGTCTCCAGAGTGTGATAACATTACCAGGTTAAATAATTACAAGTATAGTTCTAAAATATACCAAATGTGAGGAAGTGTAATGTCTCCTGTCCCAAGTACCATAGCCCCGTCAATACAATATCAGGTCTTCATTGACCTGCTAGAGAGATACAGATAGGAGAACTCCTCCTATCATCATAGAAGTAGTCCGGCTCTGCTTCACAAGCATCGCCATCACCTGAAACTCAACAAATCTGGTTGGTGTGTACAACACCATCCCGTAACGTGGGAGTGAGTGATCAACTCAGTGGAACAGTAAAGCATAGGTTAACATGTTATCAACTCAGTCAAGCAATAATGATAAAGCAGTACAATCAAACAATTCTAACTACTCTTATTTAATGCAAGTATGAAATGACATGATGTATGCCCTTACCAAACCACCCTCATGCGACATCATCTTACGTTCGCGAATGCGTCCATCCCTCAGTGCTCCACATCTACCAGGCACATGCAGTGTGATGATGAGCATGATTACCAAGTAATTATTAGTTCATTTCAAACAACAGTATTGGGAAACTAAGGTACCTCCCTTGTATCATTCCCAAACATGATCCATCCTAGGGTCGTCAATCCTAGTTAATCTCATACGGTATTATGGTTCGAGAGGCATCGCGAAGGCATCGCAAAGGGCTCGTCACCCGTCAGTACGGATACAGATCTCACCGTATGCGGCTCAATTGCTGACCGTTAGCTCGAGTACAGGTCTCACCATACTCGGCTCAATCGCTAGCCGTCAGCTCGAATACAGGTCTCACCGTACTCGGCTCAACTCATACTCTAGTTGTTGTGAAGGGCTCTTCGCCAATCACAGACCTTGGAGTATACTCGAAGACACTACAGAGGACTCATCGCCCGTCAGCACGAGTATAGATCTCACCGTAATCGGCTCTCGCCGTAAGTGTCGACAGCTCGAATACAGTGTCCCATACAACCGTATTCGGCTCACGAGTTTGGTTGCTCAATGGTCACTACGGGGAGGCACGTGGCCCCAACATAGGCCGACAGCACGACCACGATGTCCCATACCACCATGCCCGGCTCATGAGTCTTAGCGGATCGAGGTACCATGGTTAAAAGGGATTTCACTGGTAAGTTTGGTACCCTAGGTTCAAGCAGTAGCGTCCAAACATGGTGAACATACATAAGACAGATCGGGTTACTTGACGAGCTCGGCTAGCTCGAGCGCACAACAAGTTAAACGACATGAAGTGCATAAGCACTTCGCGTGGCCAACCACTATCGTCAACCGAAGTACGACTTGGGTTCGTCGAACACATCTCACGTGGCAAATGAATCACAGCCACGAATGCAATTCTGGTACTGATTGTCTGGACTATAATTATAGCCCCAAACACAATCAAGTGCAGATAGATAAAACAGTAGTAGATCAAGATGCAACTCATACAATCAAGGTCTAGTATTATCCGTTTAGGGCTGCCAGGGCTGTTGCATGCACTCGTTGCTCCACTCCCCCATCACCCATGACGGATCATACAACATAAATATAAATTTAAACATATGCATTACATAGTTAAAATCATAAATCAGTTGAGCATGTTATGAAGCACAACACAAGCATGAGTTTGTACATGTTCAATTCCTAATCACACAACTATCCAAGGAGATCATACACATAGTTAAAAGAGGTTGAGAATCATATCTCAACACCCTTATACATTACAATTTGCTAACTACTACTCATTCAGACATTTCAAGAAACACTTAGACAAACATACATCAACATACATGACATATGTCGATCACATAGGCATTAGGCCAAATCCTTTCACTAGGGAGTTGCCCCAATCATAACACGCATACACCCACGATGGATAGACATGGCAAGCAGGAATCTGAGTTCCATATTCATTCAGTCATTTCCACAAACACTTGGGCCACACATTTTAGCATATATAGTGTATATTGGCCGTGGCGTGACTTAGGGCAAATCCTTTCGTCAAATGGGTATCGCCAATACATCAATCATCAATCCATGACAATTAGTCATGGCGAGCACGAATGAGAATTCTATACTCATTCAGTCATTTTCACAAACACTTAGAATACATTATTACAACATACATGGTGTATGTTAGCAAAACATGTATTAGGGCTATCCTTTAGCCAAGCGAGTATTTTATCCATGTATAATATATTACTACAACAAATAATCATGATAAATACATCTCCAAAATTTATACGTATACAGTATTTTCTAGAATACGCAATTTCAACATACATAGTGTATATAAGTAAAACATGTATTTAGGCGAATCCTTTTGCCAAATAAGTATTTTATCCATATATCGTATATCCATATAACAAATAAACATGTCAAACACATTTCCAAAAAATATACGTATACCGTACTTTCTACAAATACCTACAGTATGTAGAATTCCATATTTTTCATCTTTAATCGAAACGGAAAACAGACAGCACTTTGTACATGTGCAATTGCATGTAGATCATGAATCTATCATTATCTGACATTGAAAGCATTGAAAACCATAACCTATACACCTAAAGTCCGCACCTTTTGTCGTAGAATCGTAACGGAGTCGATAGGTTTGCTAAGCTTCCGTATTCGACAGTTTGGCAACCTATAGAACGAAATAGGTTAGCTATTTCACAACCTACAACTGTCTAAACCCCAAAACAGATTAGGGTTAGGGTTTCATACCTAGAAATGACGCCGAAAACGCCGGCAAAATGATGAGAATCAGGCGGTGGAGCTCGAATAATGGCTGGGAAGAGTGCAGGGAGATTCTCCCACTGCTCCCACACTTTCTCTCTCTTTTCTCTCTCTCAATCTCAAATTCGTATGGCTGCCATGAGAGAGGGTTTAAGGTCCTTATATAGCCTAAAAATTCACCGAAATAGACTTATGTTCAAGGTATACTTACATTATAATCAAATCGGCATTGTTTCAGCTCAAAAGAGGGTTTCTGGCAGGCCTCCTTGAGCCAAAGGTCGGACTTAAGCTCACTAACGCTAGATCTACGTTCTATTAAGTTTTCGTTTCAATGGGATTTCCAGATCACGCGTGGCGGACCAGTTTCAGTTCAACGGTCAGCGGATCTCGATCGGAGATTCCAAGTACATGTAAATGTGTATGAAATTTCTCCTGATCCGAGGGTGTAATTTGGTCTGATTCTGACGGTCTGGTTGATTAATACTGATCCGCAAGCGAGTGGTGCCAGATTACTATTCAAGATATGTTATTTTGAATTAATTTCACATTTCTCACACTCTTCACTCCGAGCTCAAGCGAATAGCGCTGGGACACTATCTGAATTTGATTTTCGAGATGGTTGTCAAGCCCAGCGAGGCGGTCCTAGTTCCTTAACTTCGTGTTAATCGGACTTCTGACGTGCGGTCCAGATCCGATACGGAGTTTTGAGATGCTCCCGAGAGCAATCGGGTAATGAGATTGATCCTAGATTTTAGGGTAACCTAGCGTCAATGATTCTGCAAGTTTTGGGTCTTGCAGATCGTATTTAAAGCGATTGGTGCTAATTTCACAGGTACTCTAGTTTAGCACTAGCTAATTCTCGCCTAATTTCTAAAGGATTTAGTCCTGTATGATTTCTGTCTGAGGTGGTACCTGGGCCTTTGTAGTTTGTATATAAAGTGATCCAAGTTATACTACTTAGCTAGTTTAGGATAGTGTCGAGGATGAAAGTGCTTAGAAAAATTGAAAGAACAAGGTAGTGAAGGGTGAGATTTGTGAAGGAAATGGGTTCACAAGCGATTTTAGACTGTGGGGTTCAGTTCTGACAAATTAATAAGGTGTTAGGAGCAACCCATTGCCTAAGGACGTCTAATGCCAGGTTGGCAAAAATTCAGGATGTTACAGAGGTGGACTCCACATCCATTGTGCGAGACAGGTGTTGTGCGGTGCACAACACTGATTGTACACAACTCTATTGGCGCACAACACTGCCGAGCGCACAATAAGGCGGGCGCACAACGTTGCTGCTGAGCGCACACCAAGGCGGGTGTACAACGTTGCTCCCGAGCTCACCAAGGAGGGTGTACAACGTTGCTGCTGAGCGCACAATGTTGCTGGCGCACAACAAGACGGGAGCATAACGTTATTGCTAAGCGTACAGCAGCCCAAATGTATGATAATACTTAGTGCACAACAGTGTTCAGTGCACAACAATCTGCAATATACGGTGCTTCTAGCACATATTGTCTTAGCACACGAAGTCTTTATTTGTTTTCCATTACAAGTCATGAATATTCTATTTTGGAATCAAAGGAGAAAAGGATCTAAAAGAACTTGGAATAAAATAATAATGTGACTGTCTTCTTTATCTTCTTCTGTTTATCATTAAGTGAATGAAATCCCCAAACTAAATGCATTTGTTTCTTGTTCGAAACAGAAGCAGAGCTCTGAAGGAAGATTGAAGGTGAGAAGGGGAAGCTAGAGATTGGTTGCGCGGGCCGCGCAATAAACAACTTGTTACACGGGTTACGCAACCAGGCCATGATATGGTCAGTTGCAAAAACGGCCAAAATGGTGCCAAAATTGTCCAATTCGATCTTCGTTGTTCCAAGCTCTCCTTTTGCACAAGGCACAAGCTCAAAAGGGGGAAAAATCAAATGATCAAATCAGCACAACATTCCTCCTAAGGAGATGATCGAAGAACATGTCGAAATGCTGCCGAATTCGAGATTTGACATTGTATTTCAAATGATCCATCTTAGAATCAAGGGATATTAAAGGATGTAAATGAACTCAGTATGAATAAAATAATGATTGTTCTTCATATACTCTTTTTGTTATGTTCGAATAAGATAATTTCCCCCAAATCGAATGCATTTGTTTCTTGTTCTAAAGAAAATGGCGACTCTGCTAGGGAAGATACTCTTACTCGTCTTATTCGATATTAACATTGAGAGTATTATAGAACTTTTGTTGTAGTTTGGCGTCTTTCGACGCTAAAATGGCGACTCTCAGCAGGAACATCTTCCCCTTCATCTCTAAGATAGATTATTTGATTCTTTAAGTACTAACTATAATTATATTTTATATATGAAGGAATCAAACTGTAAATTACAACCAATGGCAATTTCTGCAAGGAAAGTGAATTTCTATTTCACTGCGACCCGATTAATGGTAGAATATGCACCGAACCAACCTTCAGAACACAGGGCTCAACTCCCACAAGCAAAAACAACTCAACCCGAGTAATAGCTGGAATTGTATCTGCTTCACCTCAAGCACCGAAAGGTGACAAGGACTGGACCGTTGTAATGTCTCACAGGACGAGAGCACGAAACCGAAGAAGCCACAGAATGAATCCGCCTTCGCCAAGAGTTAGCGGACCAATAACACGTAATGTCGTTAGGAGGAATCCTGAACTCGCCCCTCCTGCGATATATCCTAGGTGAACAGTTCCGCAATTAACGTTGCGCGACTTCCTGGCTCTGGTCGCCCCAAGAGTCAAATGGACAAAAGAGTAAAAAGGTAAGGCATTATTAGTAAGTTCACCGATGTTTGTATCGCCCCAATCAATCAATGACAACGGGAGCGCAGAGAAGTTGAATGAAACTCCATCCTCCCCTCTCTTCATAAGTCCTATTATGTCGACATATTCCCGCCCCACTCCAACTACGGCTTCATCGAGGAGTGAAGAAGCGACATTACATATGGCCGAAATAAACCAAGAAAATACGCCAACTACAGAGGACCGTATGAATGAAATGGCGAAAGTACAGAGACCACTAATGGAAGAATGCAGAAATCTCAGAGAAGCCTTAGTGACTCTCGCACACAATGTAGCCCAGATAGCGACTCCCCTGATGATGGGCAAGAAAACCAACCCGAAGGCTTTTAACCACCGGGGGCAGGATCATTGGGGTCTGTCCCAGCAGCGAGAACCATGACACAAAACAAGGTGAGATAAGTCGTTGAAGAAGCTGTCAGAGTAGAGAGAGAGCGTGAGAATACTGCTCGTTTCAGATACCGAACATCGTATCCAAGAGAGGTAGAAGACATCCCGTTCCCAGCCAACTTCAAACATCCAGATTTTCAGAAGTTTAATGGAGAGGGGTCACTGGAGGAGCACTTAATGCACTTTATTACTAGCATGGAGAATTTTTCTACAATACCATAGTATTGCTTGCGATTGTTTGGATCACTCTGATAAACAAAGCATTCCGATGGTATTCCAGCCTGGCGTCGAGGTCGATACGTACTTAGGAACAAATGCAGGATGCCTTCATGTCAAACTTCTTCTCTTCAGAGTGCGATGTCAGTATTATGGCATTGGCTTCCATATGACAGAGAAAGGGGGAACCAGTAGAGAAGTTTATAGATAGATGGAAGACATTGGGAGCCGTGTGTAGGCAGCTGCTGGAAGAAAAGGAACAGGTCAAGATGTGTCTGAACTCCATGAAAACGGGAATCGTGGTCAGACTCACCAGCGCCGATATCAGAACTTTTCGTGAACTAGCCACTAAGGCTCATGCTTTAGAGCTGTTAACTCGAAGATGCCAACATTTCACTATGAGACATCCAGGAGAGCACCCAGCAGGATGGCCGCAAATACCGTCGATCATGAAAAGATAAGTAAAGATGCAAGAGACTCGAGAGATAAAAGGTCATAACGGAAAGAAGAATCGAACCAACCGAGAAACAGATACAGTGGAAAAAGGCCCAGAATGCTCAATTCTCATGAACGGTTTGCGTTCGATAGGGAACATGTTGTCCCTATGACGAACCAATTGCTAAAATCCAGTACGATAAAATTAACAGAACCCAAGCACCCTGAAGACGTGACAAGAACAAGAGAGAGAGAGATTTTTACCACTATCATCCCCTGGTGGGACATCTGATGGAAAATTGTTATACATTGAAATGTATAATATAACGGATGATCGACAAAGGTAAAATAGTGATTGGAAAAGAAAAAGAAAGGAATGCAATGGCAACAGTGAATATGCTCACAATCCGAGAAAAGGCCCAAGAAAAGAAACAGAAAGAGGACTGTAAGACGACAAAAAAGGTAGCAGTGATTACACTACAATCAGGAAAGAAGATAACAAGCCCTACGAAGCCAAAAATAGGAATTATAAGAAGAGAAGTTGTTGAAAGATAGAATGATGATGATAAGAAAGAAGAGAAGGATGAGACAATAAAAGTGACCTACGATGTGTTAAGTCATTTGAAGTGCATACTGGATCGATTAAGCGTTTATGATGCGCTTAAGTTGTCAGAGGAATTTCGGCAGAGCTTGGTTCATGCGCCATCCAATCACGATGTCAGAGAAACCTTGCTGGCAGAGATGGAAGACGACGAATAGAAAGAGCAAGAAGACTGCCTGCCAATCGTTTCCTTCTCCGATGATGATTTGATCTGTG
This sequence comes from Magnolia officinalis, assembly GCA_021015155.1. NCBI lineage: Eukaryota > Viridiplantae > Streptophyta > Magnoliopsida > Magnoliales > Magnoliaceae > Magnolia > Magnolia officinalis. Next base: position 29,477,329 of record JAJHSJ010000010.1, on the reverse strand, counting down.
AATCAGGGCATAGCAAGCTGCTAATGGTAGAGGGCCATATCCGTGGCAAAAAAGTTAAACGGATCATGTTTGATAATGGGTCAGCGGTGAACCTCTTACCCCTCTCAATGTTGAGTAAACCGGCTTATCGTCATTCTGATCTACGCCCTAGTGGAATGATGATACAGGGCTTCAATCAAGATGGACAACGTGCACTCACAAAAATTACAGTGACGTTGGAGATATGAAAGCTAACTACTGATGTCGTGTATCATATTATAAACGCAGTAACAACATACAATCTTCTCCTAGGAAGGCCATGGATACATCAGTACAGCATTATACCCTCTACTCTGATCAATGCTTCAAATACTGCAAAGATGAGATACAGTATAAAGTAATGGTTGATGCGAAGCCCTATACAGAATCTGAGGCCTTCTTTGCAGATGTCAGTTACTATAAGGGGTTCGCTAAAGAAGAAAGAAAGAATAATGAAAACAAAGTCCTAAAGGACATTCAAGTAAAGGTGATAAAAGAAGAAATAGAAAAGGCAGAATCATCCAGAGTTGTAGAAACAAAGATGAAATTATATTTTGTGCCGAACATTTGAGACAACCAGGGCAGCCACCACTAACTCTGTTATCACCTGAACAGTTGAAAATTTTACAGTCCAATTATATAGTGTCATTGCTATATGCTGAAAGAAATAAGCCATTTTCACCTGTTCTGGGAAGATTTCAGGTCAGAGCCAGTGCAAAATACCCGGAACCGATAGAATTCTACGCCCCAGCGGAAGCAAAGGCAGGGGAAGAGGCCAAGAATAATGTGTATTGTGGTAAGCTAACACCACAAGATCTTAAAAAATATAACCAGGCAAGTAAGAAAATCACGAGAAACATGGGTTTTGATTACGAAGAACCCACCGGCCTAAACCATGGGAGAGGAATTCAGATTCCTATTGGGGTTAGTCAAGAAAAGCGAGGAAAATTTCAGGGATTGGGGGCAGAATCATCGTTGAACATGGTTACAACTGAGTGGTTATCTGAAGAAGATCCTAAAATATTCGAGCATCCTGAAATGGCCCCAAAGAAAATTGAAGACGGGGGGTAGCCAACGATAGACAGTTTGCGAGAAGTAAACTTGGGTACGGAGAAAGAGCCAAGGAACACATTCATCAGCGTCGGTCTTTCTGAACAGGAGGTTGAGAAATACGTTCAACTTCTCAAAGAAAATAGAGACGTCTTCCCATGGGCATATGTAGAGATGTTGGGTCTGGAGCATTTAGTAGTAATGCATAGGTTAAATATTTCTAAGGAGAAAAGGCCAGTTAAACAAGCGTAAAGGCGATTTCGCTCGGACTTGGTTCCCCTGATAGAAGAAGAAGTGAACAAGCTGATAAAAGTTGGGGTTTATTAGGGAGGTCAAGTATTCCAAGTGAATATCGAACATTGTCCTAGTGAAAAAGAAAAATGGACCAGTTAGGGTGTGCGTTGACTTCAAGGATTTAAATGAAGCCTGTCCAAAAGATGATTTTCACCTCCCAATAACCGAATTGTTGATTGACAATATGACTCAATATGCTATTATGTCCTTCATGGACAGCTACACAAGTTATAATCTAATTAGAATGACACCTGAAGATGAAGAAGCAATAGTGTTTAGAACTTCACTGGGAATTTATTGTTATAAAGTTATGCCATTTGGTCTCAAAAATGCTGGGGCGACGTATCAGAGGGCAATGTAGAATATCTTCTAAGAAATGATGCACAAACATGTTGAGTGTTATGTAAATGACTTGGTGGTCAGATCAGGTAATCATCAAGAGCATCGTGAACATTTGGCATCGGTCTTCCGTCGACTCAGAAAGAAATAGCTGAAAATGAATCCAGCCAAATGTGCATTTGGGGTGTCTTTAGAAAAAGTCCTTGGTTTTGTTATTAGGCATAGTGGCATTGAGATTGATCCAGGGAAAGTTAAAGTCATTCAAAATATGCCGCCACCGAAGACATTAAAAGAATTGAAAAGTTTGCATGAAAAACTGGCGTACATTCATCATTTTATTTCAAATCTGACAAGGAGATGTCAGCCGTTTTCTCATTTGATGAAGAAAGGCACAAAGTTTGTATTGGAAGAAGTCTGTCAGAACGCGTTCGATTTGATAAAGGAATTATTAAAACAACCACCCGTATTGACAGCTCCAATAAAAGGAAAGCCGCTTATTTTGTAAATATCTGCAGCCGAGAAATCTTTAGGGGCTTTGTTGGCACAGGTGAATGAATTTGGGAAAGAGACTACTCTTTATTATTTAAGCATAACTCTGATGGGCGTGGAATCCAACTACTCTCCAATCGAGAAAGAATGCCTGGTGCTGATATTTGTGGCGCAGAAATTGAGACATTATTATCTCTTTCATGACATAACTTTGATCTCAAGAGCAGATCTGATAAAGTTTTTTATGTCAAGATAGATGTTATCTGGGAGAATGGCCAAATGGATGCTGTTACTTTTGGAATATAATATTACGTGTAAGACCCGTATCCTAGACCGTACCGTTCCGTAGACTCTCGCGGTCTTTCCGGTTGAATTCCGGTAACCTTCGACCCTTACCGGTATCTGCGCACGACCTTGATTCATACGCCGTTAACCCGAGTCAACTCAACCTAAGACTTGTATCCTTGCGACCGCACCGTCGCCGCGGTTCCGATGCCGCGACTCGCGCGCCGAGGCGATACTCTGGCTAGGAGATGTAGGACAGCGTTCGGTGCAAGGAAAACGCCGCGCGTTACGAAACCCAAGAGAATCTCAACGAGATGTCACAGCAATCACCCATCAATCAATCCCATCATGTCAAGTACACATCACTTTTCACCCATTTCCAAGCAACCACAAAAGTCAAAAAGTTCTTACAAGCCCATACCTTTCTTACACAAAATGCCTCCAAAGTCAAAAAGTCTCTTACACACCCATCACCACCACATCCATCACTCCATCAAACATCACCCATCTCTCTCTCCCTTTACAAGTCTCTCTCCTTTTCCAAATCTCATTCCCAAACAAGAGAGAAAATTCCATACGTATGAGCCTCTCCCTCTCCTTCAAAGCTCCAAGTGTGGCCCACCTTTCCATCCCAAGATCTCCCATCCTAGCCATCCATTCCTCATCTCCTCCTTTGAAATTAAAGCTAAGGAGCTAAGGAACCCATAGGAGCAAGAAGATCGGACGGTGGGTGCTTGATAAGAGTAGTTTTTCATGTTTTTAAGATGGGCCAAGTGAGGCCAACCGATCAATGGTTTGGATCTCACTTGGGACCCTAAGAGGTGGCCGATGGCCCGCTTTGATCATCATGATCATTCCATGATGGGGCCATTCTTCATGGCCCCCATCATGATGTTTATTTTCTTGTTTTACATAGGTCATCTAGACCATCCATATTGGTGGGTGATATTAGATCCTTGTTTTTCCTTCATTTCGTTGACTAAGGGTCCATTTATGTGGGACCCACCTTGATGTATATTTGTATGAGGGACCCATAGTGGCGGGGTCCCTCCATTCTCACCGATCTCTCTCTAACTCTCTCTTTCTCCCTCTCTTTCTTGTATTGTGGAACCCACCATGAGGCGTGTATTTTTATCCGAACCATCTACTTGTGGGGCCCACCTTATATGTATTGAACCCACACCACGTATCATGTGGTGGCCCACCTAAACAAGGCCCACCATAATGCTATTTATCATGCTAAAAAACGTCCAGCGTCTGGACGATTCCTTCCTGGAAAGAAAAACACAAATATAATCTGGTTTCCTAGCTTATGGGTTGGCCCATTTATTTAGGCCCCACCTTGTTGTATGTGTTCAATCCACGCCGTCCATCCCTTCCACAAGAACGTTTTAGACGTTGACCCAGAAATGAGGTCAATCTGACGATCAAGCGGGCCATACGATAGAAAATCGTAAGTCTACTGTTCAAACCTTTTTGGGCCCGCCTTTCTGATTCTACACGCCCAAAAATGGCGCATATTGGACTCATTTGATGGGTTTCGACCCTTAGAACGCTTTGGGCGGAGTGGATTTACCTGAAGCGGGCCCTACCCGCGATAAACCACGAACAAAACGTTTTTTTTAAAAAAACAAAAAAAAAAGGGAGTGAAGGCAGCAGCGCCTGCTGCTGCCCTGTCACGTACAGAGGGCGCAGGCAGCGCCTGCGCTGGCCTTTGTGCGGACGAACTAGGCCGCCCATGGCTCTTGATGTGGGCCCCCACCTTGATGTATTTGTGTATCCACTCCGTTCTGAGGGTGGGCCACCTCCTGAAGCGGGCCCCCTCCAAGAATCAGGTTGATCTGAGACTCGGGTGGCCCACACCAAGGGAAACAGTGTGAATTGAAAGTCTACCATTGAAACCAGTTTTTGGGCCCGCCATAGTTTCAGATCAAGCGGAAATCTGTGGTTTTCCTTCACCTAGGCCCGGGGGACCTTATCAACGGGTTGGATGGCATAAAAACATTGAGGTGGGCCCCACATGGGACCCACTATGATGTATGCATTTCACTCCACCGTCCGCTGGACGGTGGAGTCCACTGTAATGTTTGTTTTCCCACCGTCCAGTGGACGGTGGGTGTGAGGAGTGCATGCGTGCGTGCGTGTGTGCATGTGTGTGCGTGTGTGCATGTGTGCGTGTGCGTGCGTGTGCGTGCATGGTGCGTGTGCTGTGTGTGTGTATATATATATATAACATATCTATATTATTTTTTGGGTGTTTATATATATACATTTTTGGTGGGCCCGCTTGTGGACCCCACATGATGCACATGTGGCATCCAATCCGTCAATCCATTTTGAAATATCATTTTATGGCTTGAGATAAAAGAATGAGGCGGATCTAACCTTCTGTGGGCCACTTTAATGTCCGAATAAGGCCCACTTCCGTTGTTTGTGGACCATCCGTTAAGGCCCACCTTGATATGCGAGAGGCCCATATGATTAGGCCACCTTGATATAGTTAAGGCCCAACCATTGAGGCCCACCTGATATACTTAAAGGCCCATGGGTTAAGGCCCATTGAGATGTGTCAGGGCCTAGGGGTTAAGGCCCATTCGATGTACGTATGGGGCCCAATTGGTGTGGCCCATCTGATACTATAAAGGCCACGGGTTACGACCCATTGCAATGCACTTAAGGCCCATTGGTGTGGCCCATTGATGTGGCCCACTTGATGAATATAAGGCCCATGTGACACGGCCCATTCGATGTATTTAAGGCCCAATGGGATGTACCTAAGGTCCGTTGCAATGTGTGATCCCTTCATGGTTTATGTAATGATGTTTATGACAGATAATGCCTTGGGAGCGATGTTGGTTTGACGTCCACATTGCGGGTATAGTGTTGGTTAAATGTCCACATTATAACTCTCCCTAGGGCCATCGATAGACCCGTACTGGTTGTGTGTAGGCCGTCCATGTCTAGGCCCATTTGTGTTGCAAGAGTAGCTCATTACTTTATAACATGTGTAGTATAGTTCCATGATTCATGATCATACGCATCATATGTATGCTTGGCATGAGAAGTGACTGATCATAGCATGTGCCTTCGGGCAGGTTGTTTAGGGGCTCCCGGTTAGGCGGTATTGCCCCACATGAGCGCACGAGACGCGCAGGATTGTTGCATGATTGGATAGTGTGTTTCATGCATCCGCATTGTGTAATGTAGTTACTGTACGCCCTAGCGACATCAGGGCCATAGCCTCCACAGGCGTATCGTGGTTGGCAGGATTGGATACCGAAAATCTTGTTCTACATGGGGTGCTATAGATATCCCTGGGTGAAAGTTCCTAAACCCTTATGGTACCAAGAGGTTGCTCCAACGTCTAGACCGAGTGGGTGCATGAGCGCCGATGGCCGATTACCAGGAGGCTGCGCTTTCCACTGTGTCGTGGTCGGTTGGAAGGGGGTGCGGCCTTACCCGCCCGAGAGGAGGGGGCAATGCTAGGCTGAGTCTGACCAGCTCGAGGAATGGGTCCGCTATCGACGAGTCGAGCCCGATATTGGCAGGCGGGTAGTGAGGTCTCTTCCACTTACCTTATTGCGCGCGATGGGGCGGCAATCTAGTTTAGAGTGTACTAGACCCCGGTGATATTCCAGATTTTTAGCTATACTGATATGTGGACTTAGATGAGGATTTGTATGCATGAGTTGCATTTCACATCGCATGGCCTTGGTATGGCCGATATCTTTCATGCCTTGCATTGCATAGCCTTGGTACGGCTAGTAGTATTCATGGATTCACCAGCATGTTCCGCATTACTCTGATACTGCATACTGCATTACTACCTTGCGCACACACTTTCACTACCCTCTAAGCTTTCTATAAGCTTATGCACGACCGTTGCGTGCAGGTGACGCGAGGACGCAGCAGCGCTGAGACAGGAGCGCAGAGCAGATCTTTTGGAGCTTTTTGTCCATCCTCATTGTATTTCCCTTTATGCTCATTGTACTTGTAAAGTTTTTTTATCATAGTGGAAATCTGATGGAGTTTTTGGTTGTTGTTTGTGGGTTATGCCTTTGGTTATGCTTATTACAAATTAAACGGATGCTGAAAAAGCCTCCTTGTAGCATCCCAGGATCAGAACCTGGCGTATGGACGCTGGGAGCCGAGAATGGGGTTCTACGGAGGCTGTCGGCGCCGGATTCGGCGATCGAGAATTTTGTGAGCCCGGTTTTCGAGTTTGGGGCGTGACAGAAGTTGGTATCAGAGCATAACTCGGGAATAACCAAGAACAACATTTCATATCTGCTATGGATGATTAAGTCCCAAGTCCGGATAACTTAGCAATCTTTATTACCGACCCTTAACATTCGTACCTTCGAGAGTTCCAAGTTGATAGGCGCCTTCGATATTCCTGTAGGACATGGCGCGCCAGAGAGTGACCCGATCGACTCCCGCACCACCACCTGAGACTCCTGCATTACCACCGACGACCCCTGCTCCACCACCGGAGATTCCTACTGCACAGAATATGGATGTAGATCCTCTACCAGAGATTCCTACTGCCCATCCGGAGTATGCTGCTCCTCCACCAGAGACCGGTGCGGACCTGACCGTATCCGTGAGTGCCTCCCAGTTGCAGCACATGTTACAGGCTGTGATAGCTGCACTTCAGGGACAGGGCAGACACCCTGTTGTCTCACCGGAGCAGGCTGAGCAGGACCGTGCGAGTGCACTTCTTCGGGAGTTCCGACGACTTGATCCCCCGCGTTTCCAGGGTGAGCCAGATCCTGCGGTAGCTGAGAGATGGCGCACCGATGTAGAGAAGATATTCGAGACGATGGGATGCACGACCGAGCGGCGAGTCCGATTAGCCGTATTTCTTCTTCATGGTGAGGCTGAGCATTGGTGGGCGTCAGTCTCCCTAGCAACAGGTGCTGATTTTGTATGGACTTGGGAGGATTTTGTGGATCGATTCGACCGACAGTATTTTCCTGATCACATCCGACGACAGCGAGCGTTGGAGTTTGAGGCCCTGGTACAGGGTGATATGACAGTGGCTCAGTATGCCGCCCGTTTTGTAGCACTGTCTAGATTTGCACCATATCTAGTAAATGATAAGGGGCGGAAAGCCCGCCGATTCGAGGACGGTTTACGTTACGGTCTTCGAGGCCGTGTCATTGGGCATGAGCTCCCGACATTTGAGGGAGTGGTACGGAAGGCCCAGATTTATGAGGCTGAGTGGGCCGGTTCTCAGTCCGATCGCGGTCGAGAGAACGGAAGAGGCCCGCTCCTTCCGGTGACCCGCAGCAGCATCGACCACAGCAGCAGAGGCGCACAGGTCGCCCAGCCTTCCGAGCGCCAGCAGCACCTCCAGCACCACCTCCGAGGCAGTTCACCGACACCTGTTTTGGGTGCGGTGCGACGGGGCACCGTATGTGGGAGTGTCCCCGTCCCCAGCAGCAGCAGCAGTAGCGGCCCCCACAGCAGCAGCAGCCGCCGAGAGGTCCACAGCAGCCTCCACCACAGCAGCAGCGACAGCAGCCCCCACCACCGAGGCCACCTCAGCAGCAGCATCAGCACCAGCCTCCGAGGCCGCAGCAGCAGAGGCAGCAGTTTCGATCGCCTCAGCGACCCCAGCAGCAGCAGCACGTTCAGAGGGGACAGGCACCTCCCCAGCCGGCTCAGGTTAGGTTCTACGCGGCCCAACAGGATCCTCAGTCATCTGGAGGAGTCGTCGAGGGTATACTTCCAGTCTTTTCATGCATCGCTTGGGTTCTATTTGATTCTGGGGCTTCACACTCGTTTATATCCGAGGGATTCTGTCGTTCTACTGGATTGCCGACAGAGTCTGCTCGAGAGGGGTTGACCGTATCGACGCCCTTAGGGAAGACTACAGTATTAGGCCGTTTCTGTTCATCTTGCCCCGTGCTAGTGGAAGAGATTTTCTTGCCCGCCGACTTGTACGTGTTGCCGATGTCAGACTTCGATGTTATCTTAGGCATGGATTGGCTCGCCGAGTACCACGCCATCTTGGACTGCTCCGTGAGGACCGTCACATTCTGTATACCAGGCTTACCGCAGTTCCAGTTCGTTGCAGAGCCCCGAGGAGAGCCGTTGTCTTGCTTGATGTCTTGCGCCGGTGAGGAGCCTGTCGCCGCTTGTATTGATCAGCTGCTGATTGTTTGCGATTTTCCCGACGTGTTCCAGGAGATTCCGGGATTACCGCCTCGCCGACTCACCGAGTTTCAGATTGATCTTGTGCCCGGTACCGCGCCTATTTCGAAGGCCCCATACCGTATGGCACCGTTGGAGTTGCGGGAACTGCAGAAGCAGTTGGACGAGCTATGCGAGTTAGGCTTTATCCGTCTGAGCAGTTCGCCGTGGGGAGCGCCGGTACTCTTCGTGAAGAAGAAGGATGGCTCGTTGAGGCTTTGAGTAGATTATCGCGAGCTCAACAAGGTTACGGTCAAGAACAAGTACCCGCTCCCGAGGATTGATGATTTGTTTGATCAGCTGCAGGGTGCACAGTTCTTTTCGAAGATTGATTTGCGTTCCGGTTATCATCAGATTCGGGTCCGAGAGGAGGACATTCCGAAGACGGCTTTCAGGACTCGCTATGGTCATTTTGAGTTCCAGGTCATGTCCTTCGGACTGACCAATGCACCCGTGGTCTTCATGCAATTGATGAACGAGGTCTTCCGCCCTTATCTCGATCAGTTTGTTGTAGTCTTCATCGACGACATTCTGATCTATTCGAGGACCCGTGAGGAGCATGAACAGCATCTGGAGGTTACGTTGCAGACCCTCCGCGCACACCACCTGTATGCGAAGCTGGAGAAGTGCGAGTTCTGGCAGGAGGAGGTGAAGTTCCTCGGTCACGTGGTGACAAGGGAGGGCGTCGCAGTGGACCCCTCGAAGGTTGAGGTAGTGCGTCAGTGGGGTCAGCCTACGACCGCGTCCGAGATCCGCAGTTTCCTTGGTTTAGCGGGCTACTACCGACGTTTCATTGAGGGCTTCTCTCGTATTGCAGCCCCGCTGACCAGGTTGACTCGGAAGGGCGCGAAGTTTATTTGGAGCAACACCTGCGAGCGAGCATTTATGGAGTTGAAGGACCGTTTGACGTCCGCTCCTGTCCTCACTCTTCCCTCTGGGAGTGACGGATTTATTGTATTCACTGATGCCTCGCACATTGGTTTGGGTGCTGTCCTGATGCAGCACGGGAGACCAGTGGCCTTCGCATCTCGCCAGCTCAAGATCCATGAGCTGAACTACCCCACGCATGATTTGGAGCTGGCAGCAGTTGTCTTCGCACTGAAGGTGTGGAGGCACTATCTCTATGGGGTCAGGTTCGAACTCTTCTCCGACCACAAGAGCTTGAAGTACCTCTTCTCGCAGTCTGAGTTGAACATGAGGCAGAGGCGCTGGATGGAGCTCCTGAAGGACTATGACTTTGATCTTCAGTACCACCCTGGCAAGGCGAACGTGGTGGCGGATGCCCTCAGCCGTCAGCCACGAGGCCTGGTGGCGCATATGATGATTCAGGAGTGGCGGATACTTGAGGATGTAGCAGAGTATGATTTTGAGTTCGGCCTGCAGTCTTCTATCGTGCAGTTATCGAGCTTGTCGATTCAACCCTCTCTTGTCGCAAGGGTGATCGAGGCTCAGCAGGTTGATGAGTCGTTGCAGAGTTATAGGGCTGATGCGGCATCTGAGAGTCAGGTAGATTGGCAGATTGGTACAGATGGTGGACTTCGCTTCAGAGGCCGATTGTGCGTCCCGGATATTCCTGAGTTACGTAGAGATCTTATGACCGGGCGCATCGATCGCGATTTTCTATCCATCCTGGCTCGACGAAGATGTATCGTGACATGAGGCGACAGTATTTTTGGGCGGGGATGAAGTGCCAGATCGCTAGTTTTGTAGCCGAGTGTGACACATGCCAGCGTGTCAAGACCGATCATCAGAGACCCCCTGGTCTATTGCAGCCGTTGAGTATCCCGATGTGGAAGTGGGAGCACGTGTCGACAGATTTCATTATGAGCTTGCCGAAGACTCAGCGCGGTCATGACGCCATTTGGGTTGTTGTAGATCGTCTGACGAAGTCGGCACATTTTCTCGCGATGCATGCGACTTGGTCTATGGACCGGCTTGCGAGGTTATTCCTCGAGGAGAATGTGAGACTGCATGGCGTTCCAGTCTCGATCGTTTCTGACCGAGATTCGAGGTTCACATCTCAGTTTTGGGGGAGCTTCCAGAGAGCGATGGGGACTGATTTGCAGCTCAGCACTGCATACCATCCGCAGACCGATGGCCAGACCGAGAGGGTCAATCAGATCCTTGAGGATATGCTTTGGGCCTGCGCGATTGATTTCGGGGGTAGTTGGGATGAGCATCTGCGATTGGCTGAGTTCGCTTACAATAACAGCTATCAGGCGACCATCGGCATGGCTCCTTTTGAGGCACTATATGGCAGACCATGCAGATCACCGAGTTGTTGGACCGAGGTTAGAGAGCGCCGTCTCCTAGGTCCCGAGCTTGTGCAGGAGACGTCAGAGGCTATCGATATCATCAGGCAGAGGATGCGCACAGCTCAGAGCCGGCAGAAGAGTTTTGTTGATCGTCGGCGTCGTCCCTTGGAGTTTGATGTAGGGGACCATGTGTATATCAAGGTCTCGCCCATGAAGGGCGTAGTTCATTTTGGAGCGAAGGGCAAGCTTGCCCCAAGATTCATAGGACCTTTTGAGATCACTGGGCGCGTTGGCGCCGTGGCCTATCGGCTTGCCTTGCCACCTCAGTTGTCTGGCGTCCACAACGTTTTCCATGTCTCCATGTTGAGGAAGTGTGGGTCAGACATCGTTCCTGTTATTGATTGGCAGCCGTTAGAGGTCCGTGAGGATGCTTCCTACATTGAGCAGCCGGTTCATATCCTGGATCGGAAGGAGCAGGTCCTCCGGACCAAGGTCATCCCGTTGGTGAAGGTTCAGTGGGGTCACCATTCTGTTGAGGAGGCTTCTTGGGAGCGTGAGGCCGAGATCCGAGAGCGTTATTCCCATCTCTTTGATGACTGAGTGTGAGTTGTATCTTGTATGCTATCTCTGATTTTATATAGTGACGTTATGTTTCTTCTTCCTCATGAGTTATGACTAGTTGTGATGATTGCGTAAATTTCAAGGATGAAATTTTTATTAGTAGGGGAGAGCTGTAAGACCCGTATCCTAGACCGTACCGTTCCGTAGACTCTCGCGGTCTTCCCGGTCGAATTCCGGCAACCTTCGACCCTTACCGGTATCTGCGCACGACCTTGATTCATACGCCGTTAACCCGAGTCAACTCAACCTAAGACTTGTATCCTTGCGACCGCACCGTCGCCGCAGTTCCGATGTCGCGACTCGCGCGCCGAGGCGATACTCTGGCTAGGAGATGTAAGCCAGCGTTCGGTGCGAGGAAAACGCCGCGCGTTGCGAAACCCAAGAGAATCTCAACGAGATGTCACATCAATCACCCATCAATCAATCCCGTCATGTCAAGTACACATCACTTTTCACCCATTTCCAAGCAACCATAAAAGTCAAAAAGTTCTTACAAGCCCATACCTTTCTTACACAAAATGCCTCCAAAGTCAAAAAGTCTCTTACACACCCATCACCACCACATCCATCACTCCATCAAACATCACCCATCTCTCTCTCCCTTTACAAGTCTCTCTCCCTTTTCCAAATCTCATTTCCAAACAAGAGAGAAAATTCCATACGTATGAGCCTCTCCCTCTCCTTCAAAGCTCCAAGTGTGGCCCACCTTTCCATCCCAAGATCTCCCATCCTAGCCATCCATTCCTCATCTCCTCCTTTGAAATTAAAGCTAAGGAGCTAAGGAACCCATAGGAGCAAGAAGATCGGACGGTGGGTGCTTGATAAGAGTAGTTTTTCATGTTTTTAAGATGGGCCAAGTGAGGCCAACCGATCAATGGTTTGGATCTCACTTGGGACCCTAAGAGGTGGCCGATGGCCCGCTTTGATCATCATGATCATTCCATGATGGGGCCATTCTTCATGGCCCCCATCATGATGTTTATTTTCTTGTTTTACATAGGTCATCTAGACCATCCATATTGGTGGGTGATATTAGATCCTTGTTTTTCCTTCATTTCGTTGACTAAGGGTCCATTTATGTGGGACCCACCTTGATGTATATTTGTATGAGGGACCCATAGTAGCGGGGTCCCTTCATTCTCACCGATCTCTCTCTATCTCTCTCTTTCTCCCTCTCTTTCTTGTATTGTGGAACCCACCATGAGGCGTGTATTTTTATCCGAACCATCTACTTGTGGGGCCCACCTTATATGTATTGAACCCACACCACGTATCATGTGGTGGCCCACCTAAACAAGGCCCACCATAATGCTATTTATCATGTTCAAAAACGTCCAGCGTCTGGACGATTCCTTCGTGGAAAGAAAAACACAAATATAATCTGGTTTCCTAGCTTATGGGTTGGCCCATTTATTTAGGCCCCACCTTGTTGTATGTGTTCAATCCACGCCGTCCATCCCTTCCACAAGAACGTTTTAGACGTTGACCCAGAAAATGAGGTCAATCTGACGATCAGGCGGGCCATACGATAGAAAATCGTAAGTCTACTGTTTAAACCTTTTTGGGCCCGCCTTTCTGATTCTACACGCCCAAAAATGGCGCATATTGGACTCATTTGATGGGTTTCGACCCTTAGAACGCTTTGGGCGGAGTGGATTTACCTGAAGCGGGCCCTACCCGCGATAAACCACGAACAAAACGTTTTTTTTAAAAAACAAAAAAAAAGGGAGTGAAGGCAGCAGCGCCTGCTGCTGCCCTGTCACGTACAGAGGGCGCAGGCAGCGCCTGCACTGGCCTTTGAGCGGACGAACTGGGCCGCCCACGGCTCTTGATGTGGGCCCCCACCTTGATGTATTTGTGTATCCACTCCGTTCTGAGGGTGGGCTACCTCCCGAAGCGGGCCCCCTCCAAGAATCAGGTTGATCTGAGACTCGGGTGGCCCACACCAAGGGAAACAGTGTGAATTGAAAGTCTACCATTGAAACCAGTTTTTGGGCCCGCCATAGTTTCAGATCAAGCGAAAATCTGTGGTTTTCCTTCACCCAGGCCCGGGGGACCTTATCAACGGGTTGGATGGCATAAAAACATTGAGGTGGGCCCCACATGGGACCCACTATGATGTATGCATTTCACTCCACCGTCCGCTGGACGGTGGAGTCCACTGTAATGTTTGTTTTCCCACCGTCCAGTGGACGGTGGGTGTGAGGAGTGCGTGCGTGCGTGCGTGTGTGCATGTGTGTGTGTGTGCGTGCGTGTGCGCATGCGTGTGCGTGCATGGTGCGTGTGCTGTGTGTGTGTGTGTATATATATATATATATATATAACATATCTATATTATTTTTTGGGTGTTTATATATATACATTTTTGGTGGGCCCACTTGTGGACCCCACATGATGCACATGTGGCATCCAATCCGTCAATCCATTTTGAAATATCATTTTATGGCTTGAGATAAAAGAATGAGGTGGATCTAACCTTCTGTGGGCCACTTTAATGTCCGAATAAGGCCCACTTCCGTTGTTTTTGGACCATCCGTTAAGGCCCACCTTGATATGCGAGAGGCCCATATGATTAGGCCACCTTGATATAGTTAAGGCCCAACCATTGAGGCCCACCTGATATACTTAAAGGCCCATGGGTTAAGGCCCATTGAGATGTGTCAAGGCATAGGGGTTAAGGCCCATTCGATGTACGTATGGGGCCCAATTGGTGTGGCCCATCTGATACTATAAAGGCCACGGGTTACGACCCATTACAATGCACTTAAGGCCCATTGGTGCGGCCCATTGATGTGGCCCACTTGATGAATATAAGGCCCATGTGACACGGCCCATTCGATGTATTTAAGGCCCAATGGGATGTACCTAAGGTCCATTGCAATGTGTGATCCCTTCATGGTTTATGTAATGATGTTTACGACAGATAATGCCTTGGGAGCGATGTTGGTTTGACGTCCACATTGTGGGTATAGTGTTGGTTAAATGTCCACATTATAACTCTCCCTAGGGCCATCGATAGACCCGTACTGGTTGTGTGTAGGCCGTCCATGTCTAGGCCCATTTGTGTTGCAAGAGTAGCTCATTACTTTATAACATGTGTAGTATAGTTCCATGATTCATGATCATACGCATCATATGTATGCTTGGCATGAGAAGTGACTGATCATAGCATGTGCCTTCGGGCAGGTTGTTTAGGGGCTCCCGGTTAGGCGGTGTTGCCCCACATGAGCGCACGAGACGCGCAGGATTGTTGCATGATTGGATAGTGTGTTTCATGCATTCGCATTGTGTGATGTAGTTACTGTACGCCCTAGCGACATCAGGGTCATAGCCTCCACAGGCGTATCGTGGTTGGTAGGATTGGATACCGGAAATCTTGTTCTACATGGGGTGCTATAGATATCCCTGGGTGAAAGTCCCTAAACCCTTATGGTACCAAGAGGTTGCTCCAACGTCTAGACCGAGTGGGTGCATGAGTGCCGATGGCCGATTACTAGGAGGCTGCGCTTTCCACTGTGTCGTGGTCGGTTGGAAGGGGGTGCGGCCTTACCCGCCCGAGAGGAGGGGGCAATGCTAGGCTGAGTCTGACCAGCTCGAGGAATGGGTCCGCTATCGACGAGTCGAGCCCGATATTGGCAGGCGGGTAGTGAGGTCTCTTCCACTTACCTTATTGCGCGCGATGGGGCGGCAATCTAGTTTAGAGTGTACTAGACCCCGGTGATATTCCAGATTTTTAGCTATACTGATATGTGGACTTAGATGAGGATTTGTATGCTTGAGTTGCATTTCGCATCGCATGGCCTTGGTATGGCCGATATCTTTCATGCCTTGCATTGCATGGCCTTGGTACGGCTAGTAGTATTCATGGATTCACCAGCATGTTCCGCATTACTCTGATACTGCATGCTGCATTACTACCTTGCGCACACACTTTCACTACCCTCTAAGCTTTCTATAAGCTTATGCACGACCGTTGCGTGCAGGTGACGCGAGGACGCATCAACGCTGAGACAGGAGCGCAGAGCAGATCTTTTGGAGCTTTTTGTCCATCCTCATTGTATTTCCCTTTATGCTCATTGTACTTGTAAAGTTTTTTTATCATAGTGGAAATGTGATGGAGTTTTTGGTTGTTGTTTGTGGGTTATGCCTTTGGTTATGCTTATTACAAATTAAACGGATGCTGAAAAATCCTCCTTGTAGCATCCCAGGATCGGAACCTGGCGTATGGGCGCTGGGAGCCGAGAATGGGGTTCTACGGAGGCTGTCGGCACCGGATTCGGCGATCGGAAATTTTGTGAGCCCGGTTTTCGAGTTTGGGGCGTGACATTACGTATGAGCCGGTAAAAACGGTAAAGGGGCAGGCAGTGGCGGACTTCCTTGCAGCACACCCCATAGCAGAGTGCGAGACCATTAGTGATGATTTTCCCAATGAACAGGTTATGTTGGCCGAGTCGCACAGCCCATGGCAAATGTATTTGATGGTGCTTCTCGAGCGTTAGGAGTGGGGGCAGGAGTTATTTCCATCACACCTCAGGGTGACTTGTTACCTTACTCTTTCACATTAGGAACTACATGTACAAATAATGAAGCCGAGTATAAAGCTCTCATCATCGGAATGGAAATTGCTCAAGAAATGAAGATAAACACGTTGCATATTTTTGAGGATTCTAAATTGATCATAAATCAATTGACGACCGAATTCGAGATAAGAAAGCAAGAGCTCTTGCCATACTGCCGGAAAGCGCATCAGTTATTGGATCAGTTCTGCCATGTCGAAATCAAGCATATACCGTGGTCTGAAAATGCAAAAGCAGATGCTTTGGCCTTCCTAGCAGCAACTCTATCCTGCCCAAATCGAAGTCTTCTCCAGGTGATTATAGAAGAAATGAGATTTTTACCATCTTCAGAGGTCATTGGTGAAAATGTTGAGGCACTTCCTATATCGTGTTTGGAGGTAACGACAGATGATTGGCGTCAGCCTTTCATAGATTATCTTAAATATGATATCTTGCCAGAAGACTCAGCGCAGAGACAACAAATCAAGCAAAGATCGAGTAAATTTATCACATGTAGCAAAGTACTGTATAGAAAATCTTTAATGGGATGCTACTACGCCGCCTAGATGAACGGGAAGTAGGGCAAATGTTGCACGAGGCGCACTCTGGAGAATATAGGGCACATCAAGCTGACTGAAATTTATTTCATTGGATACATCGAATGGGGTATTATTGGCCTACCATGTTCAAAGATGTGATAGATTATACGAAGTGGTGTCATGAATGTCAGATTCACGGAGATGTTATACACATTCCTCCAGAAGACATGCATCAGTTGGTTACCTCTTGGCCTTTCTCTGCCTGGGGGCTTGACGTTATTGGTCCTATAAATCTGCCTTTGTCCAAAGGAAAATAGTATATTATTTCTCCAAGTGGACAAAAGTAGTTGCATTACACAGTGTCAAGGAGAAAGATGTGGTCAATTCATCCGACACGCAATAATATACCGCCATGGTATCCCGAAGAAAATTATTACAGATAATGGCACTCCTTTCAAAAATAGAGGCATGGAAAAGCTGTGTTAGAAATACGGTATTCATCATTCATTTTCAACACCTTACTATCCATCGGCCAACAGGTTAGTAGAGGCGTTTAATAAAATGATAATCAAGATACCGAAGAAAGCGGTGACAGGAAACAAGCAAGATTGGGACAAGAGGTTGAAAGAAGCATTGTGGGCATATAGAACTACTCACCGGACAACAACAAGAGCAACACCGTACTCACTGGTTTATGGTGTAGAAGCGGTAATCCCAATCAAAATACAAGTTACGTCACTCAGAGCGGTAGTACATCAGTCAATTACATATGATGAAAATGTAAAGATAAGGTTGAATGAACTAGATTTGCTTGATGAGAACGCTTAGCAGCCGAGCAGCAGTTGCAGTCATATCAAGCGAGGATGTGCCTTTGATAAACGAGTCAAATATTGCTCTTTCAAAAAAGGGATATGGTGCTGATGTTAAAAAGACCAATAGTGGTCATCCACAGAACAGGGGGCAAATTCGAGCTCAAATGGGATGGGCCGTACATAATAAAAGAAGTATACTCTAATGGAGCATATAGAATTATAGATCAAGATGGACAAGGTATCAGTATACCGGTCAATGCTCGCTTAATCAAAAGGGGGCAATAATAAGCAAGGTTATGGTTATGTACTGTCAGAAGAATGAATAAAGAAGAAATTTGCAAGCTCATCAAGCCTTTGTATCAACAAGTGTTACAAAAGGAAAGTGATCATCGTTATGATCATCAAGCGAGCTATCATTATCGCGACAATGATCGCCACCTACTATTATCTTTTAAGGCAGCCTAACCAAGCCTTAAAGATGGCCAGCTATTCATAAGACCTATCATTTTCATCATTCGGTCAGTAGTGAGAAGCTAGTGGCCCTAAAAAGCCCGTGAAGGCCATCATATGCATACCCATGCGGGTAGCTGACGGAGCCAGCGACTAAAAGCCCTAAAAGGCTAAAAAGTCCTCAACGACCAGTCACGTGTGAGACCAAGGCTGTCTATATAGCTTTCCAACAGCATCACAGGGAACAGATGAAAATGCTCTCCCGTTAATGGGTCCGACCTTGCAGGCGAAGAAAACGCGGGCTGCAGTGTGAGCTCTTTGGCCATGTCCATAGATAGGCCAACCATGAGTAAGACCCCCTAGATCTCTGGCTTGATTTCAGTATTAACTCATGAGGAAGGGCTTATACCTACTCATTGATGGACTGGCGACCCTAGATTTGGTACCCTAAAGGTCGCCTTGTGAGCCCCGTGAACTCTAGAGAGTTACTGCGGCCAACCCTGTGCATAAATCCAACAGAGTTCATGGCCCCGGTAGCTTCACTGGGCCCCTCTGATGGATCATGGTTTGTAAACTCACTAGGCTGTGAGAAGTCTAGTGAACTTCTAAGAGTTACAGAGACCATCACGTGAGACCCGACTCCACTAAAAAACCGTGTAGCTCCACTACACATGAGGATAAACTGTGTGTGATTATCTGACTAAACTAAAACTTAGCATCACCAATTAAGATAGGAATCATATAGGAAATCCCTTACTAACAAGTCAAATAAAATATTTTTTTTAAAAAAAAAAAGAAAGAAGAAAGAAGATGCATAACACATCAATCAAAACATCGTATAAACAAGACAAGAGCATCATTATCAAGAATATCATGAAATACTTGTATAACTTGCAATTCTATGAGTACTTGTAGTGACAAAAGAGAAAATATCAAAGTTTTACATCTCATAGTTCTCCTATAATACCTAATGTTGTTAAGTATTATTGCAAATTTTCTTGAAGATTAACTTGAGCAGCCTCATGTTCCAGTCTGGCATTTGAAATAATTCTGGTAGGATCCGGGATACCAGCTAGCTTTTCCTCTAAAGAGGCAATTAGTTCTTCATTCTTAGCCAATTCAATCTTTCAGCGTCCACAGAATGAAGACTACATTGCATCTTTTCCTATACTCTTTCAATGTTCAGATCTTCCTTCAGACCTTACTTCTCCAACTAAGCGATTTCTTGCTTCAAAAGAGTAATACGATTTTGAATGTCGTCTTGTTATCAACAAAAGTCTTCAGTTGCTCTCGCAAAGATAGTTATTCTTGGTCGTGATGAGAGACAATGGGAGTAATCTGAGAAACCTTCTCCTTAGAGTATGCAAGTTACTTCTTGTAGTCCAAAATTTTGGCTAGGACAATCGCAGTTTCAGCTGATGATAGAACAATTATTGAATTATGGAATCTTAGGAGACCATCGCATACGGAAGAAATGTTAACTTTAGCTATCCGTGCAACACTGTCCAAAACATCTAAAGCAACAACCAGATCTGACAATTGATCAGGATCTTTAAACATCTCGACAATAGCTAATATGGAATTCTTGATCAACGCCAATTTATATGCAAAAATCTTCTCAAGGGATAGCACATTTGATGAAGTCCCAATAGAACTAGAACTCGTTGTGCCACTTTGAGGTAAGTTCCCTATTAAGAAATAGGAAACGTAAAGTTATAGCAAAACTGTAAGTGCAGATAATATGGAAACTATGAATGAAGAAAAAGGATATACCTTCTACTGGTACCGGAACAGTGAGAGGTTGCGTCTCTCTAATAAGAGAAGGACTAGGTTCCACCATCTTAGCAAAAGATGGAGCCCTAGCTTCAATACTCGAATCAATAGTGGTGGGAGTTGGCAGATCAATTGATTCCACCGAAAAAGCAATTTCCCGTGCCACTGCCAGTGGAGGCATCGAGAATTTCGGTGAAGCTGCTGGTACGATGGGAGGTAAATCTATGGGGGAAGTACTATCTGCCTCCATATTGACAACATGATCGCCTGAAATAAAATACGTAAGACAGGAAAGGAGAAAAGAATAAAAATAAATAAAAATAGCAATATTTTCTTACATGGTGAATAACCATATTCCCCGTAGTTTAGGGGTTCGTCTTCTTCTTCCCCCGTAATGGGTGAAGTCTTTGTAGGAACAACTTCGAAGGTCAGGATGATATGCCCTTCATCGGCAGGAACATCTTCTGCGATGATATCCTTCTCGCCGCTAATATCAACTTCCCTTTCCTCATAGTCATCATCTTGATTCTCTCTTCCACCTCATATTCATCAAAAATAGTATTTCTAGACGAAGAAGTTGAACCTTCACCGTCCAAATATCCTTCTTTAGATTCTTCAATAACAACTTGTTTCCCTTTAGAAAAAGAGACTGGTTGCTTTCTGGTTGAGGATCTACATTGGGTAAAAACGGAGAAGTAGAGGCAATGGTCCCTTCTTGGGGAGAAGCTTGGGTACACGTTTAAGATCTTGTCATTGGCAAAGAAGGACTAGGATGGACAGTCTTGGGGGCTGGAGAAGAGGTCGGTTGATGTTGAAGATGAGTAGAAAAGGTTGGCTAGTCTTGAAGGTTGGCAACGTTCTCTAGCGTAGGAGAAGCAGCTTCTGTGACTTCTTCTCTTCTTGAACGATGGAGAGGAGCTTTTTCAAATTCACGAATGACAACGTAAGCTACCCACCCTTCAAGGGTATTGTCAAACTTCTTCTCACGGATAGGTTCATCTATGGATATTTTGACGCAATGACAACCAGTAAAAGGAGCATGTGTAAGTGGTATGGTTTCTTTCTCCTTTGATTGTCAAATTTTGTAATGCCAAAATCACAATCTGTGTCTTGTGTAGCACATTGATCTATATTGTTCAAGACAATTCATCACATGTACAAGGACAATGCTTCAAATCAACAACAAAGATCTTCTTCAAGAAATGCAAGATCAAGTACATTATTCACTCCTTTAAACTTCAAAGTTCAATGTTTTAAAGGGACATCGAAAGACAAGTCAACTGTTCATACTCAAGACTCAAAGTGAAGTACAACTCAAGTACTACAAATTCAAGCTTCAAAAGATCTAGTTTAAGCTTCATCATGTGTCGAGATCTTAAGCTTTGTGAACTTCAAAGATCATTTATCATCTGAAGAAAAGAAGGTTCAATGTTCATACTTCTTGTTTAAGGTATGAAAGACCTTAGATTGACCTTAGGGTAGGTCATTTTGTATACATAATTCAAATTGAATTACTTTAAGTGTTTAGACTGTTCTTCGACTAGTCCTAGCAATGGCTCGACCAGTCCAAGAAATTCCAAGACTAGTCCTAAGTTTGTTGCAAATTTTTAGAATTTTTTGTTAAAGCCACGACCAGTCCTGGAGACTGCTCGACCGGTCGTGTGAACAGTGCACAACTCGTTCACGACCAGTCCTTCAGTTACGACTTAAACTCCAATGACTAAATCTGGCTCCTCACGACCAGTTGTGGATAGGTCACAACTAGTCGTGGAGGCCTCACGACTGGTTGTGAAGGTCCTACCCCAGTTGTGGAACTTTATCCAATCACGCTCAAAATTTTAAAAATTCGTTGGTCCTACGACCAGTCGTAGTGTCCACAAGACCAGTCGTGAACGTGATTTGTTTAGCTATAAATAAACGACGAATTTCAGAGTTTTTCATTCAATTCAAGCTAAATCAATACAATACTCTGAGAGATAAGTTAGTCATTATTTTAAGCTATATTGTGCATATTTAATATTCTCTTTTATTAGCTTTGTTATATTTGATTTTGTATTATATATTACATTCATATTTGAAAAAGGGATTGAGATTTACCTTATTCTTGGAATCAAAATCAAATAGAGCTAGCCCAACTTGATTTAATTTAAAATTAATTTAGAACTTAGAACCATTTCATAAGTGAGTTTGGACATTGAACTTCTACGTTGAACTTCTACTTCAACTTGGTTCTTTCGGGCTGCATCAAAGAGAATATCCAAATATTTTACAGTTTTTGTAAATTCTTTTGTTTTGGTTTTCATTGAGATTGTACCAGAAAAATCTCATTGTTTTGGTTTATCTGAGGTGATCCAGAAAACTCAGAGTGTGGGGTTTTTGAATTGTGTAAGCGCACTTGAAAGACACAATTTTAAGGGTTTTAGGTGAACCTGGAAAAACCTATTTTCATAGTGAACGCTAATATCCACTGTGTGAGGATATTAGGAGTGGAGTAGTTGTGTGGCTGTTGTTTAACAGTTGGTGTACACACAAGCGAACCACTATAATTCTTTGTGTCTTGTGATTTGAATGTTTGTTTATTTTCTATATCTTTTATCATTCAAGATTGTGGGATGTATTTGTGGATGTGAATGTTGTAAACTTTACATTTTATCATTGTGAGGAATGTTGTAATAACTTAGATTTCCTTTCTTGTTATTTCCTTTTTATTCCTCTTCAGTTTGAGTTTTTGATACACAAATCGTTGTAGTAAGGTTGTCCTGCCATAAACCCTTGGTTTTTATGGTGTAAGGCTGTCCTTAGAACAACATTAGTATCAACCTCTCAATACTAATTTTGAGGTTGTTGCTTCCTTTATTAATTTATAATTCATTTGGTTATCTTATTGTTTAATTTCACTGTTTTTTTTAAAAAAATTTGGCAAAGTCCTATTCCCCCTCCCCCCCCCCCCCCCCCCCCCCCCCCCCCCTTCCCCCCCCTTCTAGGACATATAGCTCGACCTTTTCAAGTGGTATCAAAGCCTAATAGCTCACTTTTAATTTTTCTATTTGGATTTATTTCCTGAGCTAATCGATCTGAGCTATTTATAAGATGTTAAATTTTGATAGCCTTTTAGTCACTAGGCCTCCACCATTTGATGGCACCAATTATGCCTATTGGAAAGCCAGAATGAGGATTTTCTTAAAATCCATGGATAAGAGTGTGTGGCTAGCCACAGTGATTGAATGGACCCCTCCTACCATTGAAGTAACTAGTATTGATGGATCCAAATCTATGAGAGTAACACCTTATTTTTCTTGGACCACACTTCAGAAAAGTGAGAGTAGTGCCAATACAAAAGCACTAAATGCAATCACTTCCGTACTATCACAGGATGAATTCAAAAGAATTATATCCTGTGATTCTGTAAAGCAAGCCTGGGATATTTTAGAAATGACACACGAGGGAACATCAATTGTCAAGAAATCTAAAGTCCAAATCCTCACAACCAAATTTGAGGAAATACGTATGGAAGAAAATGAAATGTTCATGGACTTCTATACAAGATTAAATGACATTGTGAACTCTATATGGGGTCTTGGTGATAAAATCCCAGAAAGTAAAGTCTGTGTAAAGATACTACACTCACTTCCTAAACAGTTCAATTCTAAGGTAACTGCGATCCAGGAACTTCGTGATACAGATAATATAAGGGTAGAAGAATTAGTTGCCTATTTACAAACTTATGAGTTAAACTTTAAAGCTTCTAAAAGTAAATTTATTGCCCTAAAATCTTCTAAATGTTTTTCTCAAGAAATTTGTAGTAATTCTGATTTAGAAAATTCTTAAGATAATATGACCCTTTTAGCTAAAAAGTTTTACAAAAATTTCAAAAGTAAAAAGAGGGTTGATTTTTAAAAATCTAATGATAAGAAAAGATCTAAATCTAAAACTTGAAAATCTTTAAAAGGTAGTCAATGTTACAACTGCCATGAATATGGGCATTTAGCGAACAAGTGTCTCAAAAAGGACAAACCCAAAAAGAAAGGTATGTTGGCTACTTGGGATGAATCTTCTGGCACTGAAGCCTCTTCTGAATCAGAAGATTCTGAAACCGAGTCGGGCAATGAAGTTAAGGCCCTTATGACTCTAGCCTAGTTCACTTTTTCAAATCATGATGATTTAACTAGTGAAGAAAATTAAATAGTGATCATGAAAATAAAGAAGATCTTCAAGATGCTTACAATGCCCTATACAGGGAAAGTTGTAAAATTGCTGTAAAACTAAAACTTCAGAAAGAAAAGTTTTCAAAACTTAAAGAACATTTTGATACCCTTGTTTTAGAAAAATTCCACATTTCAGATTATTTTGAAAAGACTAAATGTGATTTAAATTTCAAAACCTCCCTTATTGAAAATCTTAAATCTGAAAATGAAAAACTAAAACTTGAAGTCTCTTCACTTTTGAGTTTGAAAGATACTTGGAGGTATGCCTAAGGTGATCCTAAGTTAGAAAAACTTTTATCTGAATCCCAAAAATGTGGTGATCGATCCAGTATGAGCTACGACAAAAGCGTTCCTCCTAAACAGAAGAATACTCCTCCTAAGTTTGTGAAAGGAGAATCTTCAAACTCAAAAGGGAATAGTTCAAACCAAAATTTTTCTAAAAATACTAAAACTTTTCAATCTTTTAAACCTAAAAGCAACCATATCAACTATAAAAATCAGAACCGAAACCCTTTAGCTGAGAAGATAGTTGATTTACTTAAGGAGCTCTTAAAATCTAACTCAGTAGGTCATTCTTACAACAACTACAAATACAAGAAGATCAACTATACTCCTAAACCCAAAACAGTTATGAAATGGGTTCCTAAGGTTACTAGCTTGGTTGCCCACACCACTTTCAAAGCTTCAAGCCATTCAAAGTGGTACTTAGACAGTGGTTGCTTCAGGCATATGACAAGCAACAAGGGTCTATTCACCAATCTTAAAGATATGACTGATGGTTCAGTCACATTCGGTGATGGTAACAACTATGAGATTATTGGCCAAGGTATGGTTCAACTTTTTAACATCCCTTTATTTGAGAATGTTTTATACATTGAAGGGTTAAAACACAACTTGCTAAGCATATATCAAATATGTGATAATAATCATAACGTAAAATTTACTAATAAAGGTTGTGAAATTTTAAACAAAAAGGGTTCTGTAATATTAACTGGTTGTAGAACTTCTAAAACTGCTACATTGTAAGTGATTCTAGCTCATCTAATCAATCATGTTACATGGTCCATACCGATGAGACTATGTTATGGCATAAACGCCTTAGACATGTACACTACTGCAATTTATATAAATTGAGCCAAAGAGAACTGATAAGAGGTCTACCTAAATTACAGAAAGTAGAGAAAATATGTGGCGAATGCCAGATTGGCAAATAAACTAGGAGTCCTCACAAAAAGGTGGACTCCAATGCCACATCCAAACCACTCGAACTTCTCCACATGGATCTTATAGGACCAACCAGGACAGAGAGTCGAGGTGACAAAAAATACATACTGGTAATCATGGATGATTTTACCGGAATCACTTGGGTAGCCTTCTTAAGGGATAAATCAGAAACCCTTGATGAAGTAAAAAGGGTTCTCAAAAGGATCCAAATGGAAAAAGGTTCTCAAGTCTATAAGAGTCGTAGTGATCATGGATCAGAATTTGAGAATAGCAGTTTTGAGAAATTCTGTTGCGATCAAGGAATATCACATGAATTCTCTGCGCCTAAAACTCTGCAGCAAAATGGAATTGTTGAAAGGAAAAATAGAGTGCTTCCAGAAATGGCAAATGTAATGTTGAATAGTATGAAACTCCCTAAAAATCTTTGGGCTGAAGCCGTAAATACTGCCTGCTATATAATCAACCGGGTTTATACAAGTAAGTCAAATAATAAAACGGCTTATGAAATATGGTTTGATAAGAAGCCTACTGTCAAATACTTTCAAGTTTTTGGCAGCAAGTGTTATATTTTACGTGACCGTGAAAATCTGGGTAAGTTTGACACCAAAAGTGATGAAGGGATCTTTTTAGAATATGCTTTAAACAGTCAAGCATATCGAGTACTGAATAAGAGGACCGGTGTAATTCAAGAGTCCATCAATGTGGCCATTAACGATCACTTGAATACACCTGCCTCAAGTTTAGATAATGATGTTCTTCTAATCGACAGACCAGATACTTCATCAAGTCAAAATAACATTGAACTGAGGACTGTTAAAGATCATCCAACTACTTAGATTCTTGGAAACCCTGTCACTAGTGTGCACACTCATAGACAACTAGAAGATATATGTAATTATGTGTGTTTTACATCTCAAATAGAACTGACTAACATAAAAGAAGCTCTTACTGACAAAAACTGGATAGTAGCGATGCAAGAAGAGCTTAATCAATTTGTTAGAAATGATGTTTGGTATCTTGTTCCTAGACCTAAAGATAAATATATTATCAGAACTAAGTGGATTTTCAAAAATAAGTCTGATGGACTTGGTAATATAATTCGAAACAAGGCTAGACTGGTTATACAAGGGTAACTCAAATTGAAGGCATTGATTATGATGAAACCTTTACCCCAGTAGCTCGTCTTGAATCAATCTGACTATTTAAATCCATTGCTTGCTTTAGAAAGTTCAAATATATCAAATGGATGTAAAGAGTGTTTTCTTAAATGAGCTTCCCGAATATACTGTATGAATAAGCCTAATTAATTACTTGGATAACACGACCATGCACCGCATTGCATGTGCTTTGGCGAGAAAGTTGCACGTTTAGGGAGTTTGTCATGCGCGAACAGTTGACGGAGTCACTTTTGAGGGAGCTTTGTGAGAGGGCAAGCATCATTACTGCACACTATCCCTGCATTAACAAGAGTAGCTAGGAAGTGATTGTTGAATTGCTTTATCATTACTGCTTGATTGAATTGATAACATATTAACCTTTGACTTATAGTACCACTGAGTTGATCACTCACTTCCACTCTAGGAAGGTGTTTTAAAACACTAACCAGACTCTGGTTTAGATGCAGGTGATGCTAGAGTCTATGCAGATGATCAGGACTTCATAGATGAGGAGGAGGAATTCTCCTATGTTCAGCTATCAGGCAGGTCTATGTAGACCTCGTGCTGATTCGATGGGATTTCAGGGATACATGGATTAGTTGGACATGTACATTTGGATATTTTGTAAATTTTGAAACAATACATGTTTATATTCAGCCCAATATCATACTCATACTCTGTGTGTGTGTGTGTTTCAGTCTTCCGCTTGCTATATCTTATTTATCTCTAGAGTATAATATGTTGTTTTAGTATAATCCCACTCATGTCTAATGTATTGATATGAACAACATTTAAACATCATTATCCATGTTACATAAGCGATGCGTTGGATCTCGGGAGTTGAGCTTTGCTCGACCCTCGAAATCCGTGGTGTTACAGTCGCGCCTTTCTATGTTGTTATAAGCATGCCTAGATTATAATTAGAGGCTACGACTAACACTCATCTTAGACTCTTTATGTGCCCACATGGCTCACTATGAGTGAGCCTTTTGACTATAGGCCCACCTATGTAGGAGCATACAAGGGCCATTAGGGGTAGATTTGAGTGGATCCCACCTAATCATATCCATATTAGATTTGTGGTGCCCATAATAATTTTATTTGCAATCCAACTTAATTGTGGGTCATCTTTAGTGAGTAAATGATGCCCACACCATGGGTTGTCTTGATGTTCATGTTGTGGCTGCCCATTAGGCCTACCTGGAATTATAAGTAGTGGTCTTACCATGGGCCAAGCTTATGGTTTGTGTCGTGTTTCCACCATTAAACTACCATTTGGGCTCCACACATTACATGTATTGAGCCTATCGTAGGCCTGTGTTTGGTTGGTTGCGGGCTGCCCCTCTTGGGCCTTACTTATGAAAGTGCCCTGATTTGTTAAGTTACGTGAGTGGTGGGTCAGAGTGTCTACAAAACTTGATAAGAAGATCAATTCAAGCGTCTGCCTCAACTGGATGTGTGGAAGCTC
Source organism: Magnolia officinalis (assembly GCA_021015155.1). NCBI lineage: Eukaryota > Viridiplantae > Streptophyta > Magnoliopsida > Magnoliales > Magnoliaceae > Magnolia > Magnolia officinalis. The sequence continues at coordinate 29,449,596 of JAJHSJ010000010.1, read as the reverse complement.
GCCATAGGTAAATCAAAGCCTCACATCCCATGACCCAAAACACCAGTTAAAGAAAAACCCTTAAAAATAAGTTAGAAATCATAGGGTTTTAGGGTGAGAAAACTTTTTGCAAAATAGGAAAATCTCTAAGTTTTTGTCGCCTTGTTGATTTTATCGAAGCACCCTCGATATGATCGACCTGCACTGTCGATGTCCTCGATACCTTAACGATATTATCGATGAGAGGACCAAAAGTGTCCAGCAACTAAATATTCATCTGGACAGATTTATCGATGTATCAATACACCTATCGATATCATCGATATAAACACTAAATATGTCCAACAACTTCACAACATATCTGGACGAATTATCGATGTATCGATACACATATCGATAGCATCGATATTCAAATCTCGAGTCCATCGAGAGTGGCTCGATAAGATCGACAGGCAGATTTCTGGCGCCCCTGTTTTTTAATGAAAATCTTAAATTCCTTCGATATATCGATGACCGTCCGATATGATCTAAATTCAAATATCAATAAGATAGATGTCCATCGATGATATCGATGGTGGGCACACATTTCTTACAACAGATATTTCAGGTTGTTTTTAACTATGATCGGGGGCCCTTCGATAGTATCGATATTTCAAATATCGATGATATTGACACCAAGTCGAGTGCATCGAACAAAGACATAAATCGTCCAACAAGCTTAAAGTCAAATCCGCTGGATTTATCGATGCATCGACTCTGATCTCGATATCATCGACATTCAAATTCCGATGATCTCGACGGCTCCCTGATCACTCATAAAAACCTGAAATATTTCAATGTCAAGTCTCTCTCATTTTTCAAGTGTCGATGGATCAAACCGTCATCGATGGAATCAGAGTTCAAAATCCAATGACATCGACAATAGTTTCGATTCATCGACCAATTGGTAATGAGTTTCAAAAGCATATGACATTGAGTCCGAGTCAGCAAGCAGACCATCGATGCTATCGAGAGTATACGCTCGATAATATCGAACTGGCTCGATGATATCGAACTCTGTCATAAATGTGACCGTTTTATATCCGTTGGAACTTTTTTCCTATGTATATATATATAAATATATATATAGAGAGAGAGAGAGAGAGGACTTGTCTTTTGTTGTTGTGAGAGAAAGCAGAGAGAGCTTTTGAGTGTTTCAACTTATATCTTATATCTAAAGCCCTTTCTCTCAAGGGAGTTCATCCTCCAATCCACCCTCACCATTGACATTCAATAAACTGGATTGGGGAATGAACTTCCGCATTCAAGGATCCTCCAGCTACTACCTTAATGGAAAATCATTAAGCTGGGATGCCTTGAATGCATAAGATTGGAACTACTCTATCTTCCTTATAAGAAAATCTTTAGAGAGTAGGATTCCATCATAACCTTGACCCAACCCGAAGCCTAGTACTGGTACATCTTTTGTATTGCGTATCAAGGGAGCCGAAGACTCTTCAACAACAAGGAGGAGATCTTCGTCATTGCGCTGAATGGGACCCATCAACTTATTTATAAGTATCCAGAGTCCAAGAGGACACTTGTGAACATTCCTTTCTAGGATTGGGTCTTAAGTGGTTCTCACCCGTTGAAGTCCTCAAGGAGGCCTCCGGCGGGAGTTTACGTAGGGGGTGCGTTGTGTGGACCCTTGCTCTATGGAGAGCATAAACATCCGGGTGCGTTGTATGGACCCTTGCTCTATGGAGAGCATAAACATCTGGTTAGGAGTGAACCAGTAAAACCCCAGGGTTAGAGGTGAACCGAGTAGAAACCTCTGTGTAAAGGTTAAAGATGAACCTGATTTAAAACCTTAGGTTTGAGGTGAACCCTGTGAAACCTCCTTAGTGAAATCCGGTACACTTAAGGGTTGAGTGCGGCAGCCGGGAGTGGAGTAGACTTATCGTCGAACCACTATAAAATGACTGTGTTTGAGATTGCTATTTTCATGATTGTGTGATTTACTTTAATATTTCCTCATCTGAATATTTGATCACACCACACACACTTACACAATCATATCCATCATGAACTAGACTTTATATTGTTTATTCTTTAAGCAGTTTGTGATTGGATCCTCTACCAGGCTTGGAAGCCAGTAGAGTTACGTTTGAGTAATCCTGATCATTGTATATTTAAAAGGATTAGTGAAATAGGATTTTAAATAAACCTTAAAAACATTTAAAAGTCCTATTCACCTCCCTCTAAGACATATTGGCATATTCCTTCTTCGTCTCAAGCGGTCTTCACCGCTATTTTAATTGGTATCAGAGCAGGTCTCTCTTTAAGGGCTTCACCGCTTAGAGAGTGATCTTGACTGAAGTTGGAAATATGGCCAAAGGAGAGGGCTCATTAGCCACTAGACCTCCAGCATTTGACGACTCAAACTATGCATACTAGAAGGCTAGGATGCACTACTTTCTTAGATCTTTGGATCATGACGTTTGGGATATAGTTGAAAGTGGATATGTGCCACCTACTGAATAAATTGTACTTGATAGTGGCACAACAATCACAAAGCCCAAATCCAAAGAAACGTGGACAGCATTCGACAAAGAAAGGCAGACATCTGAAGCCAAGGCTGGAAATGCAGCACCTAGATCTGAAAAATCTGCTGCCTCTAGAAGCAAAACCAGAACAGCTCCAGTATGTCATTTGTGTGGTGAGTCAGGTGATTATAAGTTTGAATGCATAACACCAAGGAGGACTCAACCTAGCTTTGGTCAGAATCATGTTAACAAATTTTCAACCAGAGAAATACAGAACTTCAGAAGTCCTCTTAGGAATATGAATAGAAGCAATGCCCTTGCATCACCACTCAAATTGATTGACAAGATGAAATGGATAAGGAAGAATTAGTTCAGAATGAGCATCAAAGATCTGAACATGTGTCAAAATGAGGATTTTTTCGGAGTTTAAAAAGATATATTTGAGGGTTTTTGCCTCAATTTTTTGTATAAACAATCAAATGTTTATAATTTTGCTGTGTTCAGTGTGTGTACATAATTTATGTTGAGTATACTGTTGATAGAAATATGAAAAGTATATTTAAAGATCTGTCTGAATGCAGAAAATTGAAAATTCTCATCTTCAATATGACTGTCGATATGACATTCTCGATTTATCGATAAAAGGTCGATATTATTGACTCCTCTTTAGGATATGAAAGTCGGGCGGCCAAGAATGATATCGAAGACAGATTCGATAGAATCGACAAGCAACCTCTCGATATTATCGAAACAGTGGTCGATCATATCGACAGATGCCGCTCGATAAAAGTCAACGAACCGAAAAAAAATGGGGTTATTTTCTCAAAGGTTTCACTGTCACCTTCTTTGCTCGATTCTCTCGACCAAATCAGTTGGAGCCACGTCGGACTACTCAAATCATTCCACAAATCGGGTAATACCCTTCTAACACGTCAAGAGTCCATTCTCTTTTTGGTATTTGTCATTTTTGTATTCCTTCCCAAATCATTCAAGATTTCATCTGTCCATATGGGAAAGGAAAAAGGGAAAACATCCGGATAGGGGGAATCTTCGAAAACCTCCCGATAAAAGGCGCTTGCCAAATGCTCACAACATCGTGGGTCCCAGTCGGTAGGGCAGACACCTCCACCAGTGCAAGTCAATCCCGTCTTAGCAAGATTTGCAGGGAGGAAACTCATTCCTGAAAGGAAAGTCGACAGAAGCTACTTGATTCCATATAATCT